>CM071937.1:36871533-37134103 GCA_016081115.2 Rehmannia glutinosa | reverse complement strand
CAGAATCTATTGTTAAAATTTATTGAGTTTTGAAGGTTTTTAGTTCGTTTTCTCCCTTTCTTTCTGTTAATAAATATTATTGTCAATCGGAATGGTTATTGTGTTATTGATTGGATTTGGTGTTTTTGTTACAGGATGGAGACCCTAGGTTATCTAGTTTTGGCTTGATGAAAAACAGTAGGGATGGGAAGAGTTATAGCACCAATTTAGCTTACACTCCCCTGAGTTTTTGCGAACGGGTATATTCATGTGACACATTCTGCTCTGCCCGATTTGTTACAATTGAAGTATGCCAGGGTACTGTGCTAATATGAATGTTTCTCCTGGAGCTCCTGTTATTTACTTGTTCATTTTTCAAATTTCAGAACGTTCAGTTTCCACATGTTGTCTGAGTGTATATGTGTCATTGAGATTTCTAGTAGACTTAGTATTGCGAGCCAAACCAAATATACAAGTTTCGATTTTCACATGAATTTTCTTCTGTTTTCAACTAGCTGTCTTTTATATTAAAAACTACACATTGTCTTAAAAAACTCATTGAACAAATAATACTTGGTGTGGTTTGAAGGACATGAGAATCAAAGTTATATAGCCTTTCGGCGTTAAATTGTGACCTGTTTCAACCTAGTAAATGATTATGACACTATTCCACGTACAATTTAACAACTTAGAGATTCATGTTGTTGCACCACATTGTTATGCTGCCACCTAAGACTGTCACAATTTTATGTCGACAGCATTTATTCAATCCTTGTTAATTACATGGAAAATAGGTTTGTGTAGAGGCTCCGACAATTTAAATGCTCAATGTGATTATCTTTACGTTATATTTCTCTTTTCTATCTTCTTGGCATTCGACTTTATATGCTCTTCCCTTCTCTCATTTGTTGCTATTCTCAAAGGGCAAACTTTACAATGATCTCTAAATGCATTCGACTTCTTGTTCAGTTTCTTTCTTCTGAACATGTTGACATGTGCCATATTTAAGTAAATTGCTTGAAATCTTGATGATCTGACGAACTATTCCTAAATAATGACGATTCTTTTCTTTTTCACATTCAGGCAGGGTGATTCCAGAGAGTGTCATATACAGTTATGGAACTGTTCTTCTGGATCTTTTGAGCGGAAAGCATATCCCGCCTAGTCATGTATGGTGCATTCTATACCTCATTTTGTGTGTTGGTTTATAAGCATTTTACCCCTGGAGTCGTTTTTCCAAATTACTCCATTATGGTTGATTGAAAGCTTGCTACAATTGCTGATTACCTACCTGGTAACCAAAGGGGACATTGCAAATAGTGGCTTCAAATAATAAATTAGTTGCTTATTTCATTCAAGAACACAAAATTTTGTAATTAACGATTCGTTAAAAGAAAATGTTGCAAACTGCGTATGCGAAACCAATCAGGATTAATGGGCTAATTCTGCACTATAATGGAGTAGTCTAACCGAAAATCTTACCATCTGGGATTTTTTATGAAATAAACTGTTGCTTTCGGCAAAGAGCTTATTCTGAGATGCTCTAAATAACTTATAGACTGTTCTGGACTGAGTGCCACTCTTTCTCTGCAAAGTAATACAAAATCAAAACAAAATTGGTTATTATTCTTGGGGTTCTCTGGTTATGAGTTATCAACAACAATTTGTTATCAGCAAACCTTGTACTCGGAAGAAGTCAAATTCTTCCGAAGACTATGCCATCCAGTCTCCACTTTTATTATTGATTTCAGTTGCACATTTCACGGGAAATTAGAAATTTCCCATCTCGTTGAAATAGCAAAACACGAGACCTGAAAATTAGCGTATCATGTTCGTACCCTTTTTATGGCTACAAACACTATCAGCAGAAAGAGGGAATACTAAATGTGGAGAAAGGAAAGAGTGATTGACTCACAAGTTTTAAAGTCTTTCCATGATCTACTGTGTCAATTGTGCCATCTGACAAACCTTAATTTTTTAATGAGGTGCACAAGGGTCTCATAAGCTAATGATTAAAAACATGTATTTTGCTTTAATCTGTTTCTTGAAGATTGAACTGTATGCTATTCCAGGCTTTAGATTTGATAAGAGGAAAAAATGTTTTATTGCTGATGGACTCATCCCTCGAAGGACAATACGCTAATGAAGATGCCACTGCATTGGTCGAACTTGCCTCAAAGTGCCTACAATATGAGGCTAGAGACCGACCTGATGTCAAGTTTCTTCTTACTGCAGTAGCACCCCTTCAAAAACAGGAGGAGGTTTGGTCAATATCTTTTTTTATTATTATTTTTCTTTATTATTTTCTCAATGGGGTTGGGCAATTGAATTGGGGATTGCTTCTTGAACTCGATTGGTATACTTATGTCATTTACTCTTTTAGGTTGCGTCACATGTGCTGATGGTTCTGACAAAAACCCCTGTGGTTCTACCCACCATGCTTTCTCCTCTCGGAAAGGCTTGTTCAAAGATGGATCTTACTGCAGTACACAACATTTTGCTGAAAACAGGATATAAAGATGAAGAAGGTGCAGAGAATGAGGTGAGCTGATTTGCGAGTGTACTTTGATTATGAGAATGGCAAGTCATCTTTTGTTTGTATTTGTTGGAACGATAACTTTGTCTAGGCCTAATGTATAAAATCAGTCTTGCAAAAAAATGTTTTTTAATCTTGAAAGAAAATTTATACTGGTTTCGTGTTGTTATTGGTGAAGCTTTCATTCAAGAGTGGACACAGAACGTTCAAGATATGCTAAATACTGGCGATTTGGAGATATTGCATTCAGAGACAAGGATTTCAAGAGTGCAACTGACTACTATTCCAAGGTACATGGTTTCTTCTGGTTGCATTTGCTTGGCATTGACAATCTCCAGTTGTCAATAAGGTTTTTAAGTATTAATAATATTTTATTTTTCATACTAAGCTTAAATTCAGGAAATTGTTTATATAAGGTAAAGATCAAAACAAATTGTCAAAATAGGGTGAAAATGTGGGGATTTGGTTATCTACTTGTTTGTGCAATCACGGAATGCGCCTAAAATTTCGGACTCAATGGTCAGCTTTTAATAAAAAAAGAACTAAAAAGTCAGGCTTAATCGTCATATGCGCTAGTTTTCGATTTTTTTTTCCGTATAATTTGTATTTTTAATTTCAGAAAATTAACTTAATTTATTTTGGTGTTTTTAATTAGATTTATAACTAACTAATTAATACACAAACTATTCCAAATATAACCATTAATATTTATTGCGAAAAATCAAAATGTCTTAACAAAATATTACTAAATACATAATTTCGACTAATGCAATCCTAATATCTATGTCCACTGGTGCCACATCCCGAAGGATGTCTCTCTCGCATGCTCTCCTAAGTCCAATTTCGATAATCAATATCCCGCTCGTCGGATGTAGACGAGCTGGATCCATTTTCCCGTAACTCCCTAAAATCCACTCGGGAAATAGAACAGGCAAATCTTGAAAATTTGACGCCGCATATCCAGATGGACCTGGACATCCGTGTTGGCAATGATGTAAATGATGCGAATCTGGGGTGTTATGAAACCATCATAATCCACGGGGTAGTGGCATATAGGTGTATGATGCGTCAAGTGGAGGGACCTACCGTACATGTATGAGGAGTCACAAATATGAGAGATGTTGCGCCGCAGTAGTGGTCGTGCGTGTGCTGCGTGCTCGATCATGCTCTTGTGAAGTCCGCTGTGGAAACGGCTCACGGTGGAGGCATCTGAGACGCGTCGCACACTATCATCTCTCAATAAAGCTACGCCGAAGATGATCAATCGATTGCGGGTCGGAAGACGGCATCCCGAACACTAATCCATAATCGATCAAGTAGAGTACTGCGGTAACATACAAATATCGAAATATATATATAATGATGTATTTTGAATGTGCATAATAGTAATTTTAGAGGTAAATTACCGTGGCATCCCGAGCTGCAGATATTGCACGGCGATATCCTCTTTTGTCATATGCAAGTTAGAGACTTATTAATCGTCGTGCAATACGACCGTATCATGCCTGATATCCACGCACTATCCTCCTACCATTACCTATAACTATAACATCACCTCCAACAACGGTCTGGTGTGTCGTCGCCTAATAATGAACCCAAGCACCATGAACCTGTGACCAATCCCATCCAGCTCCCCTTTGCGATTAAAACCACGGAGTGAAGTGTGTGATTCTGAGAGCACATCGGGAATATGTTGTCTAATGCCAAACCTGTCTCACCCACTTGCTCGATGGTGAAACTCCACAATAGCGTAATTTATCAAAGGACACTGACACCTCTATAACTCAGAAATACATCGTGGTCCCAACACCTTTATATCTGCTGAGTTCAGGTCATATGGCTCCCAAATCCACTGAGATAAATTCAATTATGAATTAATATATTTGAATATGTAGTTAAAAATTACTTAGTATAACTATAAATCCTTACGTGTCTATCATCACACGGTCGGCATGTCCTTTACGTCACGAAATGGTTTGGCGGTATGTGTGTATCGCGATCTGCATCCACCAAATGTGAAAGTAGTACATATTAAATACATATTCTATTGTAAGAAGTTTTTTCGAATATTTGCAATGTAAGTAGTGCGATTACTGTCACCATACGCGCGGAATAGGGAGCTTCTCTACATCGACCTCATTCACATATAAGCAACCCAGGGGAATTCGAGAATGCGGGCACGAGAAACAATCACAATCTTTGCCAAGCCCAAATATAACATAATAGGTAAACATATGACCAATGATTATATACATTTATTTACGTGATGTGCAAGTATAAAGACATATGATCTTTAAAAGTAAATTTACGTAATAGTAGAATGACACCACCGATGACATGTTTGTCGATGCCGCACAAACTACATAACTCTCTATATAATACTTCTAAAACAACACTACCCCACTATACCTCCCAAGATCCACGCAACGCTCTAAGTAAAACAAAGACACTCTGTTCTTTAGATGAGGCTGGTATCAACAAACTACCAATGAGTATGAGTGCACATCCTCGAGCAAACTGCTCTACCTCTTGAGTGTGTGTAACTGTAATCACGATATGCTTGAATGAGATCTCAAAGCGATCAACTGCGCGCATATCGTGATTACGGTTTACACCTCGGGTAGGTAGAGCGCTCATTCGAGGATGTACACTCATACTCGTGGTAGAACTTGTTGATGCGACTCATCTAGCAAGCGGAGTGTCTTTGTTTTACTTGGAGCTGATCTTGGGAGGCATATGTTGAGGTAAAGTTGTTGTTTTAAAGATATATGAGAGTTATTAGTTCAAGAGAGTCCGGCAAGCATGTTCATCGATGGTGCCATGCTACTATTACAAGTAAATTTACTTTTAGCATCATATGTCTTTACATTTCCACATCACGAGGAAATAAATATATATAATCATTGGCCATCTGCTTACCTATTATGTTAGATTTGGGCTTGGCAAGATTACCGTGATTGTTCCTCATGCCATACGTTCTCGAGTTCCCATGGGTCGCCAATATGTGGACGACGCCCGATGTAGAGGGAGCTCCATATTCCGCCAGGCACTGCACTACTTACATTGCATATATTCAGTTTTAAACTTCTTACAATAGAATATGTATTATTTTCACATTTAGGGGATGCATACCGCAAATACACACATACTGCCAGTCATTCCGCACGTATCATTAGGGATAACATTAATTGGTGTCACTTAGAGGAAAGGAAACTTTGGTAACTAGAACAGGCAAATAGGTTAGTAGCTTGAATTGTGATCACTACTATGTAAAATGTCTATAGTATAAATGATCATATAAATGAATCTCATACAGACCTTCAATTATTGAAGGCAATTGCCTTGTATGCTTTTACCTTTTATCTGTTATCGGATCTTCTTGTGATTTGAATTATTTATCATAATCTGAAGGGATAATTACAAATCTACCTGGGACCTAATTGCAGAAACAAAAATAAACAATTATTTTTCAAAATTATAAGTATCCCCGTATTACAAACACCCCCTTAAGGTTTGTATTTTCTTAACAAAATCCTTCTATTGAGGGTACAGTTTATAAAATAGAAATAAATATCAAGAGTGTATTTGTTATTTTGAAGAATAACTGACTTTCTCAAGAGTATTTTTTGTAATTAACCCTAATATGAATGTCCCGATGGAGTGAAATGGAAAGTTAGCTCACTTTGATCGCACGCTATCCATAGTCTTCACTTTTCACACACCACAACGATCTAAAATTCTTGATTGTGAAGTGCTTGTCTAAATTTGATCCTTTATATGCAGCTAGTATCAATGATGTCTGTACCATCTGGGACGGTATTTGCTAGACGGGCTCTCTCCTATTTGATGATAAGCCAACCGAACTAGCGCTGAGAGACGCTATGCAGGCACAGGTTTGCTTGCCCGAGTGGCCCACGGCCTTCTATTTGCAGGTGCTCGCCCTTTCTAAGCTTGGAATGGAGACCGATGCTCAAGACATGCTCAACGATGGAGCCTCTTTCAAGCTAAGAAGCTAAACAGTTGGCGCAACTAAAATTTATTACACAATGCTTAGAAATCTAGTTGTTGACTGTCCAAATTAGGTATTCTACAGCAGTGTTTGGATGATCAAATTCTACTAGTGCTGAGTAACTTATGGTTTGATCTTAATCTTACTCTCTGTTGTAGTTCAAATAGCTTCACACACAAATATGTATAAATCACTTTTAGGCAAATTTCTGAGGGGCTGTTGCTTGATAAATGCAGTGTGCCTCAAGATGTGTAATCTGGGAAGTGTATCCTAAGTATATTTTGTTGTAAGCACAACATTTATGTATCCTCCTCTGGATGTCAATGGGTCGGGTCTAGGGATGTCAGGCGGGGGGGCGGGGAGTGATCCCCATCCCCGTCCCCCGCGGTCGCTGAATCCCCGTCCTCGTCCCCACGAGGCAAACGGGAAAATTTCCCCCCATCTCCGTCCCGCGGGATTCCCGCTCCTAGTTTTAATTTTTCTTTTTGCAAAAAAATAATTTTTTATAAAAATATTCATTTTTAATATTAATAAATTATATAAAAAATAATAAGCCACTCATTAATAAAATAAATTAAATATTTTTCATTTTTTATATTTAATGTGAATATATTTATAATATAATATCTATATTATAAATATTATATTATATTTTTAATATGCGGTTCCTCGCGAAACTGGGGGCGGGAGTATGATCCTGTCCCGCCAACGGGTAGAAAAATTTCCCCATCCCGTCCCCACGGTAAAAATTTCGGGGAATCTCCGTCCTGTTCGGTGGATCCCTGCGGGGAATGGCGATTCCCCGCCCCATCGCCATCTCTAGTCGGGTGTGCGGACTTGATACCAACCTGTTAAGATTTATAAGGACCCACTCCCAAATCCGTTCCAAGCCTAGACTTGTTGGACTGCTAGACTCATTTTACATTTTAAAAGTATTTAAAAATTATATATGTTTCTTAAAAAGATTACTAATATTTTTTTAAAAGTATATAGTTTTTCTAAATAAACTTTTTTTTTTAAGGTTAAATAAACTATTGTTAAAAAGCACAAAATAAATTTGAAATGGGTTGTGTCTGAAAATACAAAACTCAAATTTGACCCTATTAAAACCTTAATGGACCGGGGCAAGAGCTTGACCCGAATCTATTATCATCCGTAGCTGGGTTAAGGTAAAAATGGAAGAAATGGATGTGTACATAGATGAAACTTGGAAGACATACATCCTTTAGCAAGGGCACCTGCTCCCATAACTCTTTCTTTTTCCCTGTTACATTGATTATTTATTTTTTAAAATTACATATTAGTTAGTTTAAAAAAAAAAAGTGTGCACCCATTAATTATTTTTATTGTAGTGTATAATTGTATTTATTTTGCGATTTTTAGGTTTTAAAAGGGCAGGCAAACAGTTAGGCAGAAGCCAACTTCTGATACCTGCATCATGATTTTTGGGTAGTAACTACTTGGTGTATATTTGTGGTATTTTTTTATTTTTGGAGAATGTTTTTGGTATTGAGATGCACCAAAATTGCACTAAATTAACAATTTATTTAAAAGAAATGATAAACCGACAATACAATATCGTATTATCAACCGTGTGATATATGAGTTGCATGCTCTAATCTAGTATACCGAATTCCTAAATCATCTAATTTGTTAGGCAAATAATTGTAGCATATGTCTTATAATTACAAGGATCTATAGCGAGGCACAATTTATTCTCTCTTATTAATTCATTAAAGAGGTTCAAATTCGATTTTAAACCTACTAACATCATTCATACATACCATTACTAGCATCTATTAACAATCATTAATTAAAATTGCAAATATATTCATGTTTTCTTTTTTTAATTTTCCGTTGAATTGAGATTAAATTAAAAATAATAGTTTGTCTTATTATGTAAAGGATGCTTTGTGAATATTAAAGAAATATCCAACCAGGATCAATCTTGTCTTGATGGTAGAGACTAGAGATGTCAATAAGGGCCGGGCGGCCTAAGAGGCCCTAACCCTTAAGGGCTAGGGCTAAAAAGCCCGAACTTATAAGGGCTTGAAAAATCTAAGCCCGATCCCCAGCCCTATAGGGTTAGGGTCGGGCCAAGGCCGACCCTATGACTATTTTTTTTTTACATTTTGATGAAGTTATTCCATATAAATTAAAACATTGCATCATGATGTAAAAATTAACTTGCGAATTTCTTATTTTATATAAATAATGCCATGTAATTCTTAGATTCCATTTGGATTAAAATATTCAAAATTTGTTATTTTTATTTTAGTAATCACATAGTCTATACCAAATATATTTTAGTTCTTTATAATTATTAACGTACTAAATAATTATTACCAATTACATACCAACTTTAATTTTGTATTTACTAAGTTATTTAGTAATACTAAATTATAAATGAGTTCAAAGATCAAATTTGATAATTTGTTTAAGATAAATAGTAATTGATAAATGAGAGCAAATAATATATTAATAATATTACAAGCATAAATTTTGATTATAAATATATAAAATACAAAAATTTATTAGGAAAAAAGCCCTAAGGGCCCGTACCCTACCACCCACTGACGGCCCTTAGGGCCGGTGGGAGTTGGCTAAAAAGCCCTCATGTAATAAGTGCTACGAAATATAGGTCCATACTTTAGATATTTAGGGTCGGTAAAGTCGGCCTCGATGCGAATACTTATTGACATCTCTAATAGAGACTTGTCTTTGCCATGGTGATTGATCCGGGTTTGACCCCTCATGAGTGCATGTATTACCTCCCATAATTTCCCCCAATTGTACTAAAAGATAAATAAATCCAATCACAATATTACATTGTAACTAAGGAAAGAGAATGAAGTCGAACTTGTTGATCTTGAATTACGCTCAACAACACACAAAATATAAATATGGTGACTAGAAATATGAAAAATGGTACATGAAATGCCTTTTATATTGAATTATCGAAATGATGAGCTCGGGTCGGTCCTGGCTTGAGAGAGTTTGAATTTACAAAGTTATATAAGAGTTTTTTTGTCATTTTCCTCATAAATGAGTACTATTTATACTATTACATTTAATAGTCTAGCAACAATTACATCTACAATATTAGTGGGATATTTGTCTCTTTTGGCACGTGCATGAGTTGCATGACCGCCATATGATGGCCCGAAAGTGCTTGTTGACTTATTCCATCGTACCCCAGGTGGCTACTTGGTTTGCCACTGGAAGTTCAAATTCGGTTGGTTGACTTTGTAGGGAGCACTTGGTTCCTTGGAAAGCCTTTGGTTGGGCTCGTGTTAGGAAAATTTGTATTTAGATTTTGATGATACCATGTAAAACTTAGATTAGGAAGTTGACACCCCATTTTCTATGTAATTCAACTTGTAATAGATATGGGTGAATAAGCTAAGTTGGAGTCACTAAGTTGAATATTACAAAAGTCGACTAAAAATTAAAGAGGAGACCCAGTTGTGTGTCACCGTGTGAAGTCAAGTGAAGGTTCGAAGTGATAGAAAAGTTGTCTCGGTCACCGATCGATTAGATTAAGTCAATCCAAAATAATTGGAATTGAATGTCAAAGGGTATCAAATGAAAAGACTTGAAGAAAGTCGAAGAGATCTGTTGTCAACACAAGTCAATGTTTTGATGGAAATAGACATGTGTCGTCACAAAGAATAAAAGTTCGTTTTGCTTAAAGAGTGCAAAAGCAAGGAACCAATGAGATGTACCGAAAACCTGCAGAGACTAAGGAAAGGCTGCATAGCATTGAATTCATGGTATGATCCACATTAATCTTTGCAAGACAAGACAAACCAACAACCTACGAGTGAGATTTGAAATGTATGTCTATCTCTTCAACGAACATAATTTCGAATCTGCACTATAAAAAGCTAGGAAGCAAGTGAGAGAAGGTTAACCAATTCTGATTTCATAAGACTATCAAACATTCAAGCAAGCAATAACTCATAAATTCTCTCAAGCTTTCAAAGATATCCTCAAGCCTAAATTCGAAGGAACTCAATCGAACACACTAAGTGAAAGAAAGACTACTTCACCAGTTGAAGAGGAAATTCTTTTAAAGAACAAAGGGTCTACTCTCCAAGGTTGAAGGACATGTAGTAAGGTTCAAGTTCGAACCGGAGACTTTACACTCGTTGGAGGGCTGCGTGATCAAATTCAAGAGTTTTAAGGAGCGAGAAGTAGCAAGACGTCTATTTTCCGAAGAAGTTGAGTCCTGGAGCGGTGGTTGTGTGATCAAAGCATATACAAACCTATTTGTTGACCGCTTTATAACTAAGATCTTGTTACCTAGTGGATTCCTCCGAGTTGGAGAAGAGTGGATTAGAGGAATTACCCCATCCTCGAACCACTATAAAAATTGCTTGTGTCTTATTTACTTACAACACTTTTTATTCTTGCATATATTTTATATCTCATTGTTAAGTTATAATTGTGAACTCAATGATAATAGCAATTGCTAAAATAAGTGTTGCAATACAAGTTTAAACAACAAGAGTGAAAAATCTTCCGCTGAACAAAACCAAATCAATTGTTATTTTAAGTGTTTTTTAGCAAAATAACACCCGAGGGTGGGGATTGAGGCGTGATCCCCTACATGTATATCAAATAATGAAAATATCATACAATGTCATGCCCGTCAAGGCGGGGAAAATCAAAGAACAAATAACCTATCACTACGATATCTAGAAAGACTATCATAGAGAGAAATCTAAAGAATAATAGGAGAACCAATGATCTATGAAAATCAAGCTCGGATATCCCAAATTTTGGTCCATCCGAATGAGCGCAAGAAGGTGGTGAGAAGTCGTGCACTCATCAACAATATGATCCAAGGGGTAGCGACTCCCAACTCGCTAGGTGATCTGGCCGGTCGATTCCCTCTCTGTGTATGTGGGAAATCGAATCAAGGTCCTTCAACATGTTCCGAATGCGAATCGGGGTGTCTTTGAACCCGCGAGAGCGAGGCCACCGAAGTGATCATGGTGACCACCGCCCAAGCGTCCAACTCGATCCAAATCAAGAGAAAACTCGATGGGCATGTCGCAGTCCCATCTCCGCTAGTAGCTCATCATGAAAGCTAGACACCACTGGAGAGAACAATGAAAAGCCAACATAAGTCTCGCCTCGAATGATCTCGAATCAATCCTCCGCCAAAGAATCAAGGTGTCTCGATCAAACGAACCATCCATGTTCGGCTGATCTCGAGGAGACCGAGGGGCTCGCCAAATCACCAACCTAGGCTGCGTGAAACCCGTGGTGGAGCATTCCCCGCAAAAAAATCATAGTAGGGAGGCATCCGGACCAATCCGAAGGCTCAAACGCCGACCAAAACAAGAATCCGGAGATACTCTTGCTCCACCCGCCGAATAATGTGAGAAGCGAAGAAAGGAATGTGTCGATGCTTGACACTATTTCTTTCCATCCGGACAAACCATAAAATCAAGCGGGGAACCAAGAAACTCAAGTGCCTCGTGTGTGATCCGTGTGTGCGATTCCTCCAAAATGAAAGGAACAATATCATATCGGTGGTGTGTGGAAGTGTAGTGTCAAACCAAGGAAGAAAGTGATTCCACACGGATCAACAAAGATATCATTCATCAAAAAGAGGTGAGGGATAGATTCGACTGAGGAGATGAATGTGGATTATTCAAGCAACACCCGAAGAACGTGAGGCAAGGGAAGTGCCACGTGCCTGAAGCTTGATATCCACGGAAGACGATTACGAAGGAGGCGCCAAAGGAAAATAGAGATAGTAGGAATAAGAGCATCGTTCCAAATGGCACCATAAGGTTACGAGCATTTCTACCCCGGAGAGAATCCTGCCAGAAGACATAGAGAACCCACCATGAGAGGTAAACATCCACCGCATGATATCCTCTCGACCCCGGAAGAATCGGAACCCGGATATATCCTCAATGAGACTCTCAGAAACCCACATCGCGAATGAACCAATCAACCATCATAAGACCCACCGACCGATCCAAACAATGATCCGTAAGCGGCCTATGCCCAAACCAAATATCATCCTAGAAACCCACACGGCTACCACACGCGCCAATAGACCAAAAATCCGCTCCCCGGGCTCGAATACCAATCCGCCTCAAGCGTCTCCACTCGATGACTATGATTATGTGTTACAGGCTCTGAGGAGACCGAAGCCCATTGTAACAAATGGCGATCAAGAATTGAGCCCACAACGAATGGCCACAGCGTAACCTCCACCACAACTTGTTATTTTAAGTGTTAGGCGATGCGGCTAAGTTATATTATCAACAGCTCGGTCGAGTCGATTGAGTGGGTAACTTAGCCGAGTAAGCTAACCTGGTCCGTCCCTGAAGGACTAAGCCGATTTGTGTAAAACTCGAAAATATTTAAAAGGACTAAGTCGAAAATTTGGTAAGGTTTATTCAACCCCCTTCTAAACCTTACAACTCAACCCTCGAGACCTATAAGTGGTATCAAAGCGGTTGGTTCATTGAGCCTTCAACACTGATTCTTGAACTAGATCTCATTCTTTTCAAAAGAACCAACACTTGAGTTTTTAAAAGCTTTTATTTCAAAAGCAAAATTATTATCATGGAAGCAAATCTAACTCGAATTCCTATGTTTACTTGTGGAAGAGTTTGATGACTGAAAATTCGTATACATGCTCATCTATCACCCCCGCACGATGAGATGTGGCTAGTGATTGAGGATGGGCCACTGCAAATTCTAAATGTCAACACTGCCAGTAAGAAAAACACCTCCTACCGGAGAGGATCCTGCAGCAGAGCCCAAACTGCTATGGTGGAAAAGCCTCATTGTGAATGGACCAACGAAGATGGAAAGAGATACAATCTTGACAATGTTGCGGATATACTTTACAAAACTCTTGATAAGGCTATGCTTAATAAAGTTAAATCTTGCAAACCAAACAAAGAAATTTGGGAAAAACTCACTTTGATTTGTGAAGGGTTTGATCAAATCAAAGAAAATAAATTAATCTGTTGTAGTCCAAAAATTTGAAAATTTTAAAATGATTGCGGTGAAAGTCCGGATCGGTTGGATGCCGTTTCACGAAAATCACCAATGAGCTTTCAACTCGGGAAAAGAGTACACACAAATGGAGATGGTATGAAGATTCTAGATCTCTCCCAACCGAGTGGGAAATGAAGGTCATGGCCCCGAGACATTCCATGAACCTCTCCAAAATATCTAACCATGAGCTATTCTTAGACCTCAAAGTATATGAGTTTGAGGTGAGAAGAAAGGAACAAGAGGAGACACTATGCCCAAGACAAACTCATGGCCTGAAGGAAAGAAAGCTGAGCCAAAGGAGACAATAGACCAAGAGAGATTGCCCTAATAGTAAAAAAATTCAACAAGTTCTTCAACAAGAACTACAAAAGGAACAAGGGTGAATCCTCAAGAAGACACTCAACACCCTCCAAAGCAAGGAGGACATGCCACCAAGAGAGCCGAACATCAAAGAATCAATATCGTAGAGCCGATAATCGGAGGACTGATAGAGCTAACTTACAAAGAGTGAGAACCTGTGTTGGAACCGCATGCAACCAGGACATTTTGTTAACTCGTCCTTATCCACCGGTCAACAAGTACAGAAATGAAGAGGATAGAAAAATCTTCAGAGAAAGAAGACAAGAAAAGAAGAAAGCCATGTTGGCTACTGAGACTCATCAAACCAAGTGTAAAGAACTACAAGACTCGGATAGTAGTGAAGTAGACTACTCAAGTGACATAGAGGAAGAGGCTTTGATCTGCGCCAGGACAAAGAACAAGATTCAAAAGATCAAGAAGATGAGGTACACTCTAACTCATCTCATTCGTATCCTAGTGATAGTGATTGTGGCACAAACACTTCGTCACCCACAGATCTTTATGATTCTATTGGCAAAATGATAAAAGATTTTGAGCACATCAAAACCTCACACATACTATTAAATGAGGAAAACGGCC
Organism: Rehmannia glutinosa; assembly: GCA_016081115.2. NCBI lineage: Eukaryota > Viridiplantae > Streptophyta > Magnoliopsida > Lamiales > Orobanchaceae > Rehmannia > Rehmannia glutinosa. Next base: position 37,119,605 of record CM071937.1, on the reverse strand, counting down.
GGCAAATGCGCCAAAACTCACAAAATTACTAAAGAGTTGAGTACTCTAAGTCACATAACCGATGAGAATACTAAATCAAGGCTGAAATTGCCAAGATCCAAGCGGACTTAGTTGCTACTGAAAAAGAGGAAAAATATCTTAAAAATGTGATTGCTTCATTCACTAAGGCATCCAAATACATTGGATGAACTTATAATGACACAAAAACAAAGTTGTGACAAGACAAGCATTGCATTTAATTCCTTTGTGCATGCCCAAGTCCCAAGAGTGGTTATGGAAAAAAGGTTCTCAAGTAATGGGAGTCCAAAAATCCAAAGTACCATATATTGCACCTACACCCACTCAAAAATACATCCACAACCATACTGGCCTTGATACAAAGGAAAAGATAAGAAGCCGATTGAGTATCTTGACATGATACCAAACCAAATTCGAAAGGTCCATTAGCGGACTCCATATAGGAAATACTCTGTGAAAGCTAAACAGAGCTACCAAAAGCCCTAGAGATTTCAACAAAGAAAATCATATGATAGGAATGGTAGAAAATATCTAAGCCCGGTGATTGGAATAATCAAGTGATATATCAACCAAGACCTATGGGATACAAGCCAAAGTGGCAAAGACCTCAACCTCATCAAAGGTCATTCCCAAGGCAAAAGAGCTATTATCGGACACATATGCACATAGGCACAAAATCCAACAAGCTCAAAAATCCAACTATTAACGCAAGAAAGCAAATGCTCAAACAAACACACGGACATACAAACAAAAGAGACAGATGTATGATCCTAAAACCCCGAACAATTTGCTAATGTGCATTATGATTATGGAACCGATAGGTGGCAACCTCTTAGAGTCAAATCATCCTGCTATAGGTTGGTTGGAACACCTTGAAGACTAACCCCTCGGGACCCGGACAAGTATGGGTACCTAAAAACTAATTTCCTTGATTGCGGGTTCAAGGAGCAACTAAGTGCCAAGGAACCTGGTACGGATAGTGGCGTTCAGGACACATGACAGAAACAAGAAATATTTGTCAAAATTCAAGGAAATCAAAGGCGCAAAAGTCATATTTCAAGGTAATGCAAATCTAGGGAAATCAAAGGCACATGATCCATAAAGAAAAATGGATTGGAAATCACGGATGTTGCATATGTTGAAGGCCTCAACTTCAATCTGCCGAGCATCGGCCAACTTTGTGACAAAGGCTACAATGTGGGATTCAACATGGGAGTTTGCCAAATCAAGGATCTTGAAATAAATGAAATTGTGCCTCAAGGAACAAGCGAGAAGAACATGTATGTAGTAGATTGGTCAATTGTTGCTCCAAGCACATGTCCGCTAGCAAAAAGTACAACCGAATCAAGTTGGTTGTGGCATAAGAAGTCAATCACCTGAACTTCAAGACAATCAACAAGCTTGCAAAGAGTCATCTTGTGAAAGGATTGCGACTCGATACAAGAAAGAAAGCATTTGTGATGCATGCTAGATGGAAAAGCAAATTAAATCATCATTCAAGAGGACAAGCGAAGTCCTTCTTCAACCAGGATCTCGCATCTATTGCACATGGATTTATCGGTCCTATTAAACCAAATGAATATAAGTGGAAAGAAATATACCTTAGTGGTGGTAGATGATTATTCAAGATATACATGGACTATCTTCATGTGTAAAAACAAGGAAACCTTGCGAGAGATTGCCTTAGGCGATAAGAAGACTTCAAAATGAGAAGAGTCAAACCATTATCAAGATAAGGTATGATAGGGAACCGAGTTTGTCAATGGGATAATAACTCAAGTATTGTATTGAAAATGGCATTGCTCATGAGTTGTCACCGCAAGAACTCCACAAAAGAATGAAGTAGCTGAAAGAAAGAACAAAACTCTTAAGGAGGTTTTGCAAGGACAATGTTAGTTGAAGTGGATTGCTTAAGAGATTTTAAATGGAAGCCATCAATACTTGCTTGTTACCCTCGAATAGGTGTATAATTAATGTGCAATTGTCCAAAACTCCCTATGAAACCTGGACAACGAGGAAGCCAAATGTTGGATATTTTAAAATCTTTGGATGTAAGTGCTTCATTCACAACAATAGCAAGGACAATCTAAAAGCTTTTGATTCTAAAGTCGATGAAGGTATCTTTTTGGGATACTCAATTTGCTAAGAGTAAAGCTTATAGAGTCTCGAACAAGAGGACTATGGTCACAAAAGAGTCTATCCATGTGGTTTTTGATGAACTTAATGTGAATGGAGAAAACACAGATGAGTTAGGAGAAGAAGAATCGACCAACTATGCGAAAGAGTTCTATCTTTGAAAGGATGTAAGAACACTCAACCCCGATGATGATGAGATAGTTGAATCTCGAGAGGCAGTGGAAAGATGCAGGCGAATGATAGTGAAGAAGTTGTTCAAGACAACTTAGCTGCAAGACGGTTTGAATCCGGCAAGACTTACTCCAACCTCGATGTGAGATGGCTAAGAGACCATCCATCCGAGTTAATTATTGGAAATATTAGAGGTGGAGTATGAACCGGATCCAAAGCCCAACATGAAGCTATGTTTACTTATTTCATTTCCCAGATAGAGCCCAAAGATGTGTCTCAAGCATTGGATGATACATATTGGATTGATTTATGCGGGAAGAGTCAATCGATTTGAAAGGAACAAAGTTTGGGAATTGGTTCAAAGGCCTACCCACCAAAATGTTATTGGTACTAAGTGGGTATTTAGAAACAAGATGAATGAGAAAGGATCTCATTGTTAGAAACAAAGCAAGATTGATAGCCAAAGCGTATTGCCAAGAGAAAGGTATAGATGTTAATGAAACCTTTGATCCTGTTGCTAGATTGGAAGCAATTTGGATGTTTCTTGCTTATCTTGCTCACAAGAACTTCACTTGTGTATCAAATAGATGTGAAGAGTGCATTTTTTAATGGACTTTTGGAAGAAGAAGTCTATGTTGAGAAACCTCCAGGTTTTGAGCAGAAAACTATTGAAGATAAAGTTTACAAGCTCAAGAAAGCCTTGTATGGATTGAAACAAGCACCAAGAGCTGATATAACATATTGTCTCGGTTTAATTGACAATGGATTCACCAAAGACAAGGTTGATAGAACACTCTTTAGAATTCAAGATGGAGAGAGTATATTGCTTTTTTAAATCGATGTGGATGACATAATATTTAGATCCACAAACAAAGAGTCAGTGTGACAAGTTTTCAAACCTCATGCAAGGAAGCTTGAAATGAGCATGTTGGGAGAGTTGACTTTCTTCCTGGGTCTTCAAGTCAAGCAATTGAAGGATGAAACCTTCATAAGTCAAACCAAATATACCAGGAGATTTGATGAAGAAATTTGGTATGGATGTGAAGTCATCAATAAAGATTCCCATGAATACATCAATCAAGATAGATATAGATGTAGATGGCAAAACTATAGATCAAACCGAGTTATAGAGCTCTCATTAGATCATTGCTCTTTTTTACAACAAGTAGGCCGGACATCACATTTTCTCGTAAGTGTATATGCTTTAGATTTCAATCGCACCAAAAGAAAGTCATATGATCATGAAAGTGAATCCTAAGGTAATCGAAGGGATGCCGAAGAAGTTGGTTTATGATATCCAAAAAAAATGGAGGATTCAATCAAGTTGGCTACTCGGACTCAAACTATCTTTGGATGTAGCTTGGGCGGGAAAAGTACATTAGGTACTTGTCAAATGGTTGAAAATAGATTAATTTCTTGGTTCAGAAGAAACAAAACTAAATAGCTACATCCACAATCAAGGAGTACATAGTTGCGAGTGCATTGTTGTGCCCAAGTTCTATGGATGAGGCAACAACTGAGAGATTATGATATAGAAGAAAAGAAATTCCAATTATGTGTGATAACACAAGTGCTATTGCAATGACTCGACTCAGATTACATTCAAGAACAAAGCACATTGATGTCGATATCATTTCATAAGAGATCATGTTGAAAAGAAAGACATCGCTTTGGAATACATCTCAACCGATAAGCGATTAGGCGACATATTCACTAAACCATTATGTGAATCAAGATTTGAAGAGCTTAAGAATGAGCTAGGTTTAATTGAGCTAAGTCAAGAAACTCAGAAGACTCAATCAACAGAGTTAAAGAAGAGAGAAATGAAAATCAACAAAGTTTTATTTTCCCAAATGAAACAGCCAAGACGGGAAATCAGTTGTATCAAGTTAGGTGACAGCTGAGTGACCATAATGAGAAGATAGAAGCAGAGTTAAGTCACTTTTGGAAGATATCTAAGTTATTTATGAGCTAAGTGACAAAACACGATTGTTTTTCGGCGGGAATGTTTTTTTTTTGGCGTTACGTCGGCGTTATTGTATCATAATAAAGCCTTGTATACATTTAGCCTATGATTGGATATTAATGTTCTTTGCATTTAATGCGGGAAATTAATGTGGTTTCAAGCTTTTAATCTCAACCGTTGATCTTGATCAACCTTTTCAAATTCTAAAAACCATCCCCTCACGTCCCTTATATACCAAAACTCAAATTTCTCTCTCCTCATAATACGATCGTCTCTCTCAAGCAACATAAAGTTTTTCTCTAACTTAAGCAAAATCCTAGTTCTTACAAAGTGTTCGAAATACAAGTTTTTCATCATTCATTTTTCGTAAATGGCTTCAAGTTATGATTTTGTTAAGATGGCTAAGAAGATCCACTCGGCTCTACGGTGGATTTCAAGGGTTTGGTGAAACAGGGAGTTGACAAAGCCCTAGCCTGAAGATGGTTGCTAAGTTGGTGAAATCCGCATCAAGGGTTTTCTCACCGTGGAATTCTTGCATACATATCTTGAGGAGGTCACAATGCTCGTGAACACCGAGGTTCATAGTGGAGAAATAAGGTCGTCTGTCCACAACACGGATATCAAGATTACTATTGCGGACCTAGCTACTCATTGCCACCTTCATTCAAGTGGGATGAAGGAGATTTCTGAGAGAGACGTGAACCTGGCTGCGGCGTATAAGGAGATCGCCAAGCTATAGTCTACTGCTAAGGCTCTTTACACAACTAAGAAGTCGTTGATCAAGGACGAATATCACAAACTTATTGATGCGTGTCCAAATGCATGGACATGAAGTTTTGCAACTTCAATCAGCTATCTCGGATGAAGTCGGCCGTCATGGGCCGTGATTATGGAAAAGAAGAAGGTGAAGGTGGGCTGTGTTTATCTTGACGGAATCGCTAAAACGCTTGTCATGAACAAGACCATCAATGATCTTTGGGTCATTTTTGTGAGCTTGTTGGGATATATCCTTGTAATTGGCCACTTGATGGAGGTGAAAGGGATTCCCCTCAGACATGGGAAGCCTTTCCACATGAGGAGGAGGATGTTCAAAGCAAATCTCTCAGGTGCTCATAGGCAAGCACATGCAAGAAGGGCTGACACCAGCGAAGGTGAGCCGGTGATCTGTCTCTGAGACACCACTGCAACTACTGTGAAGCTTCTTCTCCGAAGCCTATTCAAAAGAAGAAGAGAGTCAGAATAAAAGCAAGCCTCCCCCGCAGCCGCCGAAAGCCAAACACTCCGCCCGCAAATCGCTTAAAGTCAAGCACACTGCCCCTGCGGCCGTCAAAAACACGCACTTTGCCTCAAGAACGATCGGGCGAGAAGGAACCTCTTGTACTTTCTCCAGTCGTCAAGAAAAATGCATTGCCATGTCAAGAAAGGCAAAATGTGTCGAAGAAGCTAAAGATCGCAAAAAGGCTTTCACATTTGATGAGCCTGGGGCGTGGAACTCGAAATTCCATTGGTTGACCAAAAAGATGATTGGTAAATTGATCGACCTTGGAAAAGCCAGTAAGTCCGCATGAATGTGAAGGAGATGGCTGAAGTTGAAGAGCGGCGATCTAAGAAGTATAAAGCGAAGAGGAAACGCGAATGAAGTTGAGAAGACTTTTGATGAAGGTTAGCAGACTGAAGAAGAAACATCTATTCATGAGACAGCTGAAGAACAAGAAGTTGACATAGCTGACCAGTTTGACGAGTTAGTTGTTAAGTCCCCACAAACTAATGCTAGAACCATTGAGGAGGAGCAGGCTTCCCTTGCGCCAATCCAGGAGGAGGATGATAATCTTGAAATGTTGTCCCCTGCCTACCCTGACATCCAAGAGAGACTAAGGATCTGGAGACATTAGAAGTTAAGCTATGCCAGATATCAATTCCAGAGTCCTGAGTTCATTGAGGAGGAAGAAGAGCTTCTAAGATTTCTGGGAAACATCTCTGTTAGCTCTGCCCTCACTCCAGATCTTTGCACATCTTTTCTTTATGAGAAGAAGGAAAGATAAAGAGAAGGCTAAGGCCAAGGCTATTGAAGAATCAAAGAAGCCTCATTCGTGTGCCTTCACAGACGCTTCTGAATATGCCTTAGAACCAACTAACAACAGTGACAACGATGTTGAGAAAATTGACCCTGCTGAGACAGTAGAGAAACCTGACTTGAGGCGAGCCATAAGGGAATCCAAAGAGCTACACGAGCAGAGTATGACAAGGGGCCCTGGAGAATCTTCATCTATCCTGATTACTCCTAGCCCATATATAATGGAGATGGTGAGAACCATTCAGTCTACCACATCTCCTGTGCACTCTGAGGATGAAAATACAAGGAAAGTTGGCGATGAAGCTAAGGAAGATGATGTAGAGGGCACCTTAGCCAAGCCACAGACTGAAAAAGGTGTTGAGACACCTGCCCTAACGGCTAAACACTCAATTTGACAAACAACCGTGTCTCAGGTTTTGAGTGACCTCACTGCTCAAGACTCAACTGGTGCGCCAACTGAGAGGGAAACTCAAACCACCACAACCGGGTCACAGGAGGCTGTGGGAGACCAAACTCAAGAGAAGTTAGGAGGCGATGATGAGACTTTGACAACAACAGATCGAGGTTGTGGCTCGGGCGATTTGACAGCTTGTCTCAGTTTCTCAAACTTCACCATGCAATCCGATGAAGCTGCTACTGCAGCCAAGGCAAAGGATGGTTTTGAGGACACGAGAGTTGAGACTCTTGGCCATGAAAGTTCAATCCAAGGATTTGAGACTCCGAAGGATGCCACCAAAGACCCTAAAGCAGCTCCGTCTGCTGAAGGGATATATGTCGAAGACCCTACTGCAGTTGAGATTGCAAAAGGGAATGATGAAGGCCCATCAGCAGTTGATACTGCTGAGGGTAATGAAGGCCTAGAGGAGGTTGAGACTTCCCTAGGTAAGAAGGTTATTGAAGAGGTGCCAGGAAGAAAACACTAAAGAAGAGAAAATCAGTGCTCTTCATGACTCCCAAGAGAATATAGATTATGAGTTCTTGGGAACTGATGATGAAGCTGAGTCCAGTCCAATTGACAGTTTATCCAAGGACAAGGTTGCTGAGGAGGCACTGGCAAAAATGAGGCAAGATAGTGAAAAAGCTGCTCCTGTTAATTTTACTATGATTGATGGCCCACTCTCAATGGTGCCATCACCTTCCAATGACGCTGATGCCAAGGAAGCTGTTAAGACAGCTGAGGATCAGCCATCCGCAACTAACACAACTGCACAAGATGCCGATGACGCTGAGACAGCCGAGGCACATAGAGTTGAGGAAATTTTGAAGGAAAAGGGAAAGGCTGATGCTGCATTTATGGCTTTAGCCCAAAATCTCTTAGGCAATCCAGCTTCAGCTAACATTGTCCTTGCAGCTTACTTGAGAGTTCTTCCTTTCTATCGCCTACTCCATTCTCACGTGGAGTCCTTGTCTGTGATAACTCATGAGCAATACCATTCTCAACACAAATCTTGAGTTATTATCCCATTGATTAACTCGGTTCCCCTCACGAGATCTTATCTTTATAATGGTTTGGCTCTTCTCATTTTAAACTCTTCTCATCACCGAGGTAACTTCTGCAGTGTTTCCATCTTTTTACACATGAAAATTGTCCATGTATATCTTGAACAGTCATCCACCACAATGTATTTCTTTCCACTGATGCTAGTTGGCTCAACTGGACCAAATAAATCCATATGAAACAGATGTAATATCCTAGTTGAAGAAGGACTTGGCTTATCCTTAAATGATGATTTGATTTGCTTTCCCATCTGGCATGCATCACATATGATTTCTTTCTTGTACAGTAAGTCTGGCAATCCTTCCACAAGACGACTCCTTGCAAGCTTGTTGATTGTCTTGAAATTCAGATGACTCAGCTTCTTATGCAACAGCCAACTGGATTCGACTGTGCTTCTTGCTAGCAGACATGTGCTTAGTGTAGCAGTAAATCAATCTACCACATACATATTCTTTTGCCTTGTTCCTTGCAACACAATTTCATTAGATTCAACATCTTTGATCTGGCATATCCCCATGTTGAATCCTACATTGTAGGCTTTGTCACAGAGTTGGCCGATGCTTAACAGATTGAAGTTGAGACCTTCAACATAAGCAACATCTGTGTCCAATCCATTCTCCTTGATGGATCATGTGCCTTTGATCTCCCCTGGAGCTTCATTACCTCCAAATATGAGTTTGGCACTTTTGACCTCCTTGAACCTTGACAGATTTCTTTTATTCCTTGTCATGTGTCTGGAACAACCACTATCCATGTACCAGGTTCCTTGGCACTCAAATTGTCCATGAACCCGCAATCAAGGAAATCAGTTTTTAGGTACCCATACTTGCCTGGGTCCTGGGAGGTTAGTGTTATAAGATGTTCCAACCAATCTATAGCCAGATGATCTGACTCTAAGAGGTTGCCATCTATCAGTACCATAATCATAATGGACATTAGCAAATTGCTTGGGGGTTTTAGGATCATACAACTGTCTCTTTTGTCTGTATGCATGTGTGTTTGTTTTAGCAATTGCTTTCGTAGTATAGTTATGAAATTTCTGAGTGTAGTGCTTGGGTGCATAAGTGTGCTGATAATAACTCTTTTGCCTTGGGAATGACCTTTGCTGAGGTTGAGGTATTTGCCATTTTGGCTTGTATCCCATAGGTCTTTGCTGATATTTTACATTATTCCAATCAGCTTGGTTTGGATAGTTTCTACCAGTAACATCATATGTATTTCTTTGATGAAATTTATGGGGCTTTTGGTAGCCCTGTTTGGCTCTTACAGAGTATTTTCTATTTGGAGTCTATTGAGGAACCTGTCTGAATTTCTTCTCATCTGTCCTTTCAACATACTCTGCTGGCTTCTTTCCTTTTCCTTTATAACCATAGCCAGTATGATTGTGATTGTGTTTTGGTGTGAATGTGGGTGCAATATGCGGTGTTTTGGGTTTTTGGATTCCATCATTGCTTGAAGATTATTTTTCCAAAATCACTCTTAGAGTTTGACTATGCACAAAGGAATTGAATCTTATGCATGTCGTGTCTCCACATCCTTTTTGACTCATAATAAGTTCATCCAATGATTTGGATGCTTTTGTAAATGAGGCAATCACATTTTTGAGATCATTTTCTTTGTTTTCTGTAGCAGCTAACTCTGCTATAATCTTGGCATTTTCAGCCTTCAACTTAGTGTTCTCATCAGCTATGTGACTCGTGAGTACTCGACTCTTTTTTGTCACCGTGAGTTTGGCTTTTAATTCGGGTTTTTCCTCATTTAAAAGTGTGTGAGAGGTTTTAATGTGCTCAAAATCTTTCATCATTTTGCCTAATGAATCATAAAGATCTGTGGGTGATGAAGTGTATGTATCACAGTCACTATCACCTGAATCAGAATGAGATGAGTTAGAATATACCTCATCTTCTTGATCTTGTTCTTTGGCCACGAGGCAGATCAAAGCCTCTTCCTCTGTATCAATTGAGTAGTCAACTTCACTATTATCTGAGTCTGCTTCTTCTTTGCACTTGGCTGGCTCAGCAGACTCAGCAGCCAACGTGGCTTTTCTCTTTTCTTGTCTTCTTTCTCTGAAGACTCTTCTTTTTTCCTCATTTCTATACTTGTTGACTGGTGGATAGGAACAATCAACAGCAAAGTGTCCTGGTTATCTGCAATTCCAACACAGGTTTTCAGCTCTTTGATCAGCTCTGTCGGTCCGTTGATTATCAGCTCTCTGATAATCAGCTCTCTGATAATCAACTCTCTGATGTTCAGCTCTCTTGGGCGGCCTGTCTTCCCTTTGCTTTGGAAGGTGCTGAATGTCTTCTGGAGGTTTCACCCTTGTTTCTTTTATAGTTCTTGTTAAAGAACTTGTGGATCTCTTTACCATGAGGGCAATCTCCTTCGGTCAACGGTATCATTTGGCTCGACTTTCTTTCCATCAACTTTCAATAATAATGTAGTCAGTCTTTGGTACAACTATTTCCTCTTGCTCTTTCCTTCTCAACTCAAACTCATAGGCTTTGAGGTCTAAGAATAGATCATGATTAGATGTCTTTGAGAGGTCCATTGAATATCTCAGAGCCATGACATTCATTTCCCATTCAGCTGGGAGGGCTCTTAAAATATTCATGCACATCTCCTTTTGAGTGTATTCTTTCCCAAGAGCTGAATGCTCATTTGTTATCTTTGTGAATCTGGCATTCAGCTGATCCAGACTCTCACCTGCAAACATTTTAAAATTTTCAAATTTTTGAACAACAACAATTAATTTATTCTCCTTAATTTGTTCTGATCCTTCACAAATCAGGGTTAGCTTATCCCAGATTTCTTTCGCTGATTTGCATGACTTGACTTTGTTGAACATCGCCTTGTCCAACGTCTTGTAGAGTATATCCTTGGTCACATTGTCCAGGTTATATCTCTTTCGATCTTCATTTGTCCATTCAGTGCATGGTTTTCAACCACGGCTGTCTAGTCAAAGCTTGGCTTCCTCTCATTCACCAATTGCTTTCTTCTTCTGACCTTTATTTACTTTCAGTATTCTAATGGCCTATCCTCTATCACAAGCCCCATTTCATCTTGTAAAGCGGATAGATGAGTTAGATTTGCTTCCATGATAATATCTTTGCTTTAAAAATGAAAGACTTTGAAAACACAAGTGTTAAAACCTTGGAAAAAGATTGAGATCTAGTTCATAAACGATGGGAAGAAGGCTTAGAAGGGGTTGAATAAACCTTACCAAATTTTAACTTTTAGTCTTTTTAAGATTTTCAACAGAGTTGACTTCAATCGAGATGTGTCCTTGGGGGACACTAGGTTGGTTGTATTCAACTAAGTTACCCACCAACACTGATAGAGAGCCGTTGATAGTATAACTTTAATTTATTTAAGCTAACACTTAACTTAGTTGATTTGGTTTTTAATAGCGGAAGACTTAACACCCTTTAGATTGATTAAAAAGGTTTTTAACACTTGTTTTAGCACTTGTTATTTATCGCTGGATAGAAGATTTAACTAACAAATGATATAAAGGTATATGCAGAATGTAAGTGCTCAATGTAAATTGACACAAATAATTTTTATAGTGGTTCAAGGATGGGGTAATTCCTCTAATCCACTATTCTCCAACTTTTGAAGGAATCCATTAAGTAATGATCAAGTTACAAAGCGGTGAAACGATCTAGAGACGGCCTTGATCACACAAATGGCTTCTCCTCGTGACTCGGCTTCTTCACGAGGCAAATGCGCCTTGCTACTTCACTCACTTTCAAGTCATTAGATTTGTTCACACAACTCTCCAACAAACTTGAATATTCCAGTTCGACCTTGAACCTTTCTACAACTCTTTCAACTTGGAGATTAGACCTCTTTTTGTTCTTCAAATGTTTCTCTTCAACTTTGGTTGAAGTTATCTTTCCTTCATAAATAAGTGTGTTGGATCGAGTTTCTTCGAGTTTTAGGCTTGAGGAATTTTATGATAAGCTTTGAGAATATTGCGGGTTATGCTTGTTTGAATATTGCTTGAAAGATCGGTGTAATTCGTAACCTTTTCTCAAATGTTTATTGACCTTTTATAGTGCTCATTTGAAATTTGCCTGTTGAAGAGATAGGCCATTTCAAATGACACTTCTTGTTCGTTGGCTTTTCTTTTCTTGGTCGCATCACTTGTGATGTTGACCCTTCCTCGTATTAAATGGCTTCGCAACTTTACAGGGCCTGACACAAGTTTCAGTGTTTCCTATTGGCTTATTCCTTTTGCATGCTTCTGGGCCAAACACTTTAAGACCTGGCAGCTTGGACACATTACTATATCGAGTAATATTCTTGACTTCCTTCCAATGGATCAATGTCAGTTGTCTCAACTTGACCACGCTTTTCCCTCTTGTGACTTGAGTTTGCTCCAATCATAAGATTGACTCAACTATCACTTCAACTGATAGACTTGACTTCTTTCTTTGACTTGACTGACATTTCCTCAATCTTCACACAACTGTTCTTCAGTTGATTCTCCTTCAGTTGAGTCCTTATCTTCCTTCATGGCCATACTCAGCTGACACACAACAGAGTCTTCACTTTAGTCTGCAGTTGACTTCTTGCATTCTTGACTTAGGCCGACTTCACTTAGCTCTTTCATCTATCTATCACAATATAGAATTACAAGGAAAATGGGGTGCCAACTTTATATTCTAAGTTTTACATAGTATCATCAAAATCTAACAAATAAATTTTCTAATAGTTTGCCTAATTATTTATTTAGCACATATGATTTACTTGATTCCAAACTTGATAGAACATATAAATTGTATGCATGGTCCATACGACTACTTTATAATCTTTTATATATTTTTGTCACAATATTCATGATTTATTGTGTGTTTATATATAATGTACGAGGTTTGGATTAAATAGACCTATATAATGGGGTGAGACTAGAGTGACAATGGCCCTAATTAAACTTTATTAAGGTTTTGAAAAAGTTCGGATGATTAGGCGATCGATCCTATTCGAGGATCATGAAAATGCTTTACCCAACCCGGCCGTATGTGCATTTTGTACACAAAAACTATCAGGTCGGGCTAACCGTGACCCCCTGGGCTAATCATGTCGAGTTGAATAGGCCTGAATTTCTCCGAGCCTAGAAAACCATGGCCTAGCCGACCCAAATCTCAAAGGTCGGGCGGCCACCTGGCTGGTTGCATTTTTGCCAGCTCTAGGTGAAACCGTGGAGACTGATCTAAGATGTTGGAAGAAAAATATTAATGGCTTAGATTTTATCCTTGATTTTAGGAGGTGAGAGAGTAATTGATTGGCATTAGGGATAATCTAGTAAATTTTAGGATTTAGGTAAGACAAGAAAGACAAAATAGTAATTCCAACTCCCACAATTTTGTGGACCGATTGTTTCCATATTTAGTTACGGAAAGTAGTGCTAGGTGATTTTAAGTAAAATTGACAGGTCTGTGAGTTTTTTAAAATTTCCATTATTTTTAATAAATTAATAAAATAATAATTATTTATGTAGCTTAATCTGAGCCATTAAAAATTATATTCCGGTAGCTAGGATTAGTGTCAATAGTCTCACCCTAGATATTGGTCTCATTAGATCCATGTCCCGTATGGTTGTATACATATGGGACTTGAATTAAATGAGAATCAATTCCTATGGTGACTCCGTATGGATTAATCTTAGAAGTGGGAAAATAATTAAAATTTAAGAGCTCTGATTTTAATCATTGATTTTAGTTGGGACTTGAATTAAATGATAATCAATTCCTATGGTGAGTCCGTATGGATTAATCTTAGCAGTGGGAAAGTAATTAAAATTTAAGAACTGAGATTTTAATCATAGATTTTCGGTGATGAGAGATAAAATTATTGATTTTAGGGGTGGTAATATAATTTCACATTATTTTGGATAAGTATGGAATGACAAAATTGTAATCTTTCTTCACACAATATCCTTGACTGATTGTGTTTCCATTGCAGTTACGAGAAGATATTTCTCGGAATTGAACTGAAAATCAACAAGTTGACTTTTTTTTTAGCGTTTTTGTTATCTTGTTCCCTAGTTTATAATGACAAGTTGCTTATTTACAAGAGTATCGGTGCATAGGTAATATAGGCCTAATGTATATTAAGTGAATATTTTTTAGTCATTTTTGTTTGTGTATATATAGTATACACTTAATGCTTTAGTATTCTTTGAGTGAATTACTACTTTACAAGAACAGTTATGTGTAGATATGATACACTTAATGCATATTTACAGAAAATATATTAGATAGCGCAAAATAAAATATCACCCCCGAATTGGGCCCTATGTTTCATTTACCCCTGAAATTATTAATGTAACACTTACCCTCCTCAATTAAAATATAATTTAACACGTTTTAATAATTTTACCTCTGTTTTGGTTAATGTTCTTTATTTGAATCAGTTTTTTTAGAAAAAGAAATTAGTAACTTAACAAACTCAAATACAATAATATTTTAATAATAGATGAGTATAACGAATATACAATAATATTGAATGTCAAAAGTATTTGATTATTTGAGTTCAATGTAAAATAACTTTCTATTTTTAAATTCTTTCAAATAATACGAAAGAAAAAATAATACATATTTTCTTTGATAATATTCAAATATTTTGAATAATCTCTGCTCAAATAACAAGATTTAGTCTCTAAGATATTTTAATAGAACTAATCGGGTGTGCTTTCAATTTGTTTCACTAATAATATCGATTATTTATTAAAGATGACAATTTATAAATGTTGTGTTTCAGAGTAAAAACCGAAGAAGTGTAAAATATATAACTAGACTAGGTTTAAAAAAAATACTTATTCATATTGAAAGTTTATTTAAATCAAATAGTTAATACTTTATTTCTTTCATTCATCTTTCATATTTAATTTATTGTATATTGCTTTAGCTTCTTAAAGTTTAAATTACTTAATATACAATAAAAATAAATCACCTTTTGAATTTAATAAGAACGTAAATCAAATAGATTACAAAATATTCAAAACTTACTAAGAATTATGTATATTCATTTATATTAAGGATAGTTTTGCTCTACATAATATTTTAATTTGATTGATGGGAGTAAGTGTTACATTTACAAATTCAGGGGACAAATAAGAGACATGGCCAACTGGCCAAGTTATGGGGTTGTTATTGTATTTTGTCCTATTATATACCTTCATACATATATAAAATATAATTAATGCATATGTATAACATAGTACTTACATTTCTATTCATGTAATTAATGCTTATTTAGAACATGAGATAATTATACATACCTTTTACTTTTGGTAACTCATGTACCGATCTCATCAAACTTAGTTATCAACATTACCTTTTTTAATCAGTCCTAGCACATTCTGTTAGTTGGCCGTAAAATGGCACCAATT
Organism: Rehmannia glutinosa; assembly: GCA_016081115.2. Classification (NCBI taxonomy): domain Eukaryota; kingdom Viridiplantae; phylum Streptophyta; class Magnoliopsida; order Lamiales; family Orobanchaceae; genus Rehmannia; species Rehmannia glutinosa. The sequence goes on along the minus strand of CM071937.1, from coordinate 37,104,346 downwards.
GACTCGCTACAACAGGTTAGTGTGAGAAAAAGAAGAAGGAAATACCTTCTTTTATTTTTATTTTTACATGTGCTTCTCATTTCTAAGCTTTAGATGTTTTTTAAGTAAAAGCTTAAATTTTTTTATAAAATAATATATTTTTATATCTATAATTTAATCAAAATATAAAACTCAAAATTACTGGCCCTAAATAATTTTAAAATTAGAACCACTAGTCTTTTTTAACATATTCAAAATAGTTAAATTTTGAAGTGAAGTCTTCAATAGACTTATAAGAATAATATTAATTATATTTTAAACCATAATTAAAATATTAAGCTCAATTAAGAAATAGATTTAGTTAATATATTTCAGTAACCAATTTTATTTACCATTGATTATCTTACAAATTAATCAACTAAGGAGCAAAATACAAAATAATTATTTCAACAAGTAATTTAATAATAGACAATTCACGAACCAATGCCCAAGAAAAAATAAAAGTAAAACATTCATTAGGATTTTAATCATTATGTTTATCAATCCAAGAAAAAATAAAATATAAATAAAAAGAAAGAAAGAAAAACAGAAGCAAAGCAAAACCATTTCCATTCATCTGTAACAGTTATCAACCGTTACTTACATGGAAAATATTTACACTATAACACAATATTAAATCAGCTCCCCAGTCATGTTCGGGAAAAAAGAGAGAAAATCAATACCCCAATCAATTAGACAAATGATAAGGGAACCTTCTCTTCAAACCATTGCTTCTCTTTCTCTTCTTATTTCTTGAACCTCCGAAAAGAAAATATTGGTATCTGCTGTGAATTGTCTTTGCATATTTCACCATAGAAGATTGAATTCTCACTGTGATTCACGGATTCTAGATCTAATTTGAAGAATTAGGGTTCAAGTAGTTTTGGGCTTTGGGTTAAAATTCATTGACTAAAAATTATCCTTCGAGCTCGAGTTTCAGTCGATAAGTTTCAATTTGGGGTTGCAATCTATTTTGGGGGTTTCGAATCAGTTAGAAACCAATTTGGGAGTTAAGATTTAGGTCAATTTAGGGGTAAGATTGAATTAGGCTTTCAAATTAAGAAATTCAGGTTTGTGATCGATTTGGAGGAAGAAACATGTGCATTTCGGCTTTTGGGGCTGAAATTAATATTGTAACCAGTTGATTAGGGGATGCTCAAATCCAAACCTACAATTGCAAGTCAATCCGTTAGTCATAGACGATCAGCTAACATCAAGTAGTAACACTAATTAAATATTGTAACGTTATGTATCATATTTGATGAGTTGGGAATATGAGGTATTAAAAACAAAAACATGTAAAGTTGGAGTACTAGTTCTGAAATTATCCATTTGAACATAGTACTTGGGATTTAGCACAATGATATGATTTGTGAGGAAAGATGTGAAATTATTTGAAGAACGAAGAAGAAGAATGATGTAGTATTCTATATGCATATACTTATGCTTATTGCTAATTTTTTGCCATTGATAGAAGTTGTAACTGTAAAGGAATATCTTGAGATATCTTCTAAAAATAATTGAAACGGTTCCATGTATTGTGTCTTATCAATATATACTAATTTTACAAATTCACCTTTGCCATTAGTAATAGGAAGGAAGACTTATTTTTGAGGATCAATCTTGACGGTTATATCGAGTTGTTTTTGAGTAAATCGAGTCAAAACTATCGTATGTATGATGTTGAAGTGTATATCGAGTTGTAATAGATATTCAAGTACCAAAGAACCAAAAAAGGAAGGACATGAAAAAGAGCTTCTACAAGGTATACCACGATACACAAAGGTATATCACAATACAAAATCAAGAGAAAAATATAGAAGTGGTATGTATTCATCAGACTGGGTAAACATGTATCTGTATTGCGACATGTAAGATATACTGCATGATGCAATGGGTTTTACCACGGTACACAATGTTTTTTACACTGTATCGCGGTTCAACCATTATGTACTGTGGTAACTCCAATTTTTACTTAATTCCAACCGCCATACATCAACACATATCGTGGTACCTGCCAATCACATTTTTGGCAATAATTGAACTTTACATGATGGAATAACGTAGAAAGCTGGAGAAAGCTTCTTTACACCTAAAGAGAACGAGATCAACCGAAAGCAACAACTCAAAGATGCAAAGTAGAAGAAAAAGTGAGATAATCGATTATAAATATAGAAAGAATTGGCATCAACGAGATGCGGGAGAGAGTCTTGATGCGAGAAAATATTAAGAGAACGCATCGAAAGAGGAAGGGAACCAAATTAATTCTTCAACAAATCCATGGAGAATTACCAATCAAATCATCAAATATAATATCTTCCTTCTTCTTCTCTCTTTCTTTTCTCGGCATATTTCTTATATTTATTCATATGTATCAAACTTCTTTTGTGGATTATTTGATGAATTAATTAGATATTCTAGAGGATTGGTATAATCTTGTTTGATCTTGTGTTTGATTAGTATATCTGTTTTATTTCATGCAATTCATAGTTTATGTTAAGATTTTCGATTCCTATGGGAACGCCACTTTGTGGTATCCTAATTGTATTAGGATTATGCATTTTGCCTTTCCAGACTTGTTCCTCAAAAATAGTATTTGAATAGATATGGAAAGTTGTAGGTCCCAAAGGGTGTAAGTAAGGTTTAGAAGGGGGAGGGGTTGAATAAATCTTACCAACTTTTCGATTTTAGTCCTTTTAAAATATTATAGAGTTAATACACAGCTAAGTCCTTGAGGGACAACTAAGTTAGTTAATCAGCAGAGTTAGCCACTCAACAGACTCGATAGAGCTGTTGATAGAATAACTCGGCTGTTTAGTCTAAGACTTAACTTGGATGTGATAAGTTTTTCAGCGGAAGACTTAACACCCTTGAATTTGATTTAACTTTGTTTTAACACTTGATTTTAACACTTAGTAATTTATCAGTTGGATAGCAAATTATCAACAGATATAAATTATGTGTGCAGGAATGTAAATATGCTGAAATGTAAATGACACAAGTAAATTTTATAGAGGTTCGAAGATGGGGTAATTCTTCTCTCTCTCTCTTCTCCAACTCCTGGAGGAATCCACTGAGTAATGATCAGTTTACAAAGTGGTTATTAGTCTAGAGACAAGTCTTGATCACGCAGCTGACTTGCTCATTGGACTCAGTCTGGAGATGCCTTGGTCACACATCTGGCTTCTCGTCCGACTCAACTTCTTCACAGGGGCAGCTTGCCTTGCTACTTTAGCTCACTTTCTCAAGCTTCTTGGATTTGATCACGAAGCCCTCCAATAACTTGAGATTGGTTCGACCTTGAACCTTCCTACAATCCTCCTTGGAAAGTAGACCCTTTTGATTCTTCAAAAGTTTCCTCTTCAACGATTTGAAGTTGTCTTTCCTTCACACTTGGTGTTGGATTGATTTCCTTCGAGATTTAGGCTTGATGATTTTGCTTACGTTTGAATAATGCTTGATTTCTCGGTGTGCAAGGTAACCTTTTCTCAACGAAATTCCTCGGCCTTTTATAGTGAACTTTCAAAAATCTGCCCATTGAAGAGATAGACCGATTTTCAAAAATCACTTGTGTTCATTGGCTTGTCTTTTCTTGGTCTTGATCTTGAGATGTAGACCTTTCCTCATATTAAATGCATGTTCACTTTTTCAGAATCGACCTGGTGCGATGCTTCCCATTGGTTTATTCCTTTTGCACGCTTCTCGGGATCGAGCACTTTAAGACATGGAAGCATGAAAGTATTACTTATTTAAGTAAAATTCTTGACTTCCGTGCAACGGATTCTTTTTAGTTAACTCCTCTTTGCAGCTGCCTTTTTCTCAGGTGACTTGAGTCTGCTTCAATCATTGAAAGACTCATCTGTCCCTTCAACTTGTGACATGGCTTTTCAAGTTGACTTAACTGACTCTTCACACAGTTGTGCCTCAGCTGTTACATCTGCATTGAGTCCTTGGTCTTCTATCTTGGCCATGCTCACTGTTTCCTCATGGAGTCTTCACTTCACTTCTTGATTGACTTCTTGTATTCCCGGCCCATAGGCGACTTGACTGACTCACTCATTCAACCCTATCTATTACAATGAGAATTACAAGGAAAATGGGGTGTCAACATTCTAATCTATGTTTTACATGGTATTCATCAAAATCTACAAAATAATTTCCTAACAATTTCCCCCTTTTTGATGATGCCAAAACTTAAAATCGTTAAGCAACATGTAAACATCACAGATACATACAGACAATGCAGTAACAAAGAATGTATGCATAAAATCAATCATTTTATTGATCATAGCATTCTTGTTCTTTACACAGCTGTTTACAAGGTGTATCAGAGCATAATCATATTCAAGAAAACTTCAAGCATCTGTGCTAAGATACAACAATAGAGAGAAAATACAACAATACTTTATTGAATGTACAGATGACTTACACACATGTGTATTTACAAAAGTAAAATACAGGAAGGGGTTAGCATAAACACTTCATCGCCTTCGCTACCTCCTTCTTTCCTCTTCAGCTCTGTCATCATCAACTCTCTTTCTTTTCTTTTCATCTTCAGCTACTTTCTTCTTTTCATAAGCTCTCTTTGCAGCTTTGTCTTTTATTTTCCTTTCTTGCCTTTCTTGCCTTTCTTGCCACAGCTGATCTTGCCTTTTATTTTCCTCCTCGATTCTTTTCACGTATTCAGCATTCTTCCTAGCCACTTCCCGATTGGCTACTTCATCATACCCAGCCCAATAGATCCTTACCTTCTTGCCTGGATCTACATATTCAATGTTTTTGGGTAGAGGTTTAGGTTGAAAACCTCTCCCTCCACCACTTCTTCTTCCTCATCTGGGCGTGTATCGTACTGGAGTCTTCTTCTTTCCAGCTGAATGGCTGCTGGTAGTCTGCTACCTATCAGCTTGTTCGCATAACTTCAGACCCTTCTCCCAGTATAAATCCCAGGCTTCGGCTATAGACATATTTTTGAAGTAACCTTCGGATTCAAGCATTTTAAATTCTTCAACGGATCTTGTCTCGTTTCCATCATCTGGAATGACATATGTGTCCTTTCCTGCCAGAATGCCATCGTAAGTTTTCAGTACTTTTAGAACATGGGCATCCGTCTTTCTTTCAACCTCCTTCATCCCTGCTTCCACAATCTTTCTTTCCTCAGACACAGGCACATCAGAGTGTTGGAGCGGCAAAGTTACTGGAAGTTTGCTGATTATCGATGTTGTGACATGACCTTGCTGAGGGGTTTCGACAAGCATTAAAGTCACATCCTTTGACCTTTCCCCCTCAACAGCTTTTCCCTTCTCCTTCTTTTTCTCAACAGCTGTCTGTTCCTTCTCCTTATTCTTCTCAACAACTGTCTCTTCCTTCAACTTCCTCAGGTATTCCTCTTCCCCCTTTTTGGCATCATCGAAGGAGAGAGGAACCCCTGGAAACATCCCAACAAGCATGAAATCCATCGGTGAGAGCCGAGTTACTCGCTTGAGTCCAACTGCGGCATGTCTTGTTCGAAATTCTAAGCGAGTGGCTTTACGTCAGCGCCATGCCATCGTTTCATTTCAGCCATGAGAAGGCTGAGCTTCGTATTCATGTTCTCCTCAACACGCATAATTTCTTTTCGATGAAATTCCGCATGCATCAACTCCATTTCAGTTGTGTGAGAGGCATGCATTCTGTCAATATTGGCCTGCGTACTCTGCTTCATATCAGCATTATCAGCACTCCAAACCAACATCTTGTTAGTCCAAGTGGCTACGATAATCAAAAGGGAGGGTGAATAGATTATGCCAATTTTTCGCAAATCGCCCTCTTTTTCGAATGAACAAGTAATTGACCAGAATGTAAATGCGGAAATTAAACAACACTCGATGATTTATAGTAGTTCAAACCACCTAGGGCCTAATCTACTACTACCCCCCAAGATATCCGTGGATTTCAAAAAGAAAAAAAAAGGATTTTATTAATTACCACAATTAATACAAAACCACCTTTGAAGATTACCACAATCTTCTTACAACACCTCCAAGGAGATTACCACAATCTTCCTTCAACACCTATGAAGAGTACCACACTCTTCAACACCTAAGATCACCCAAGTGTGTTCTTACCACAAGAACACCAACAAGGATATCTTGTTTTGGATGATAGAAAAATTCAAGATTACAACTCAATAAATGAAGTATACAAACTTTGAGTGCAAGTGTAATCAAGAACAAAAAGCCTAGACATCAAGGTTGTGCAAGTGCAAGAACTTGGGCTATTACAACAAGAATGTAAAAATGAAAGCTTGAAGAATTTTGCAGATTTCTTGTTGTATTGTATGCTTGTGTGTTGTATCTTGTGTCTTCAAATCATCCTCTATTTATAGGAGAGTCTTCATATACATAGGCTCATCCTTCTTCACTTTTGTCTACAAAAAGAGGATCACAAGATGTAGAAATATTGTACAAAAATCAAAAGCAAATCTTGCTGATAAGGATTTCAAACGACACAATTTTTGCTGTCAAAAATTACACAGGGCGACCGATTACCCTATTGAAAATTTTGAACGCCGGAAAGAATTTAGTGCGATCCAGGTACAAGTTGGAGGGTCCGACCGTCGCCTCCTCATTTTTCATGTCGATGACGTTCTGTTTCATTTTGTGCGTTCTTCAGGTACCGGTCGACCTCTTGTTCGGCCGATCCACCTCAAAATTGAAACGTTATCCGATTTTTGTCAAAAATAAACTTCAAGAAATACTCCAAAAAATTAGTAAAAATATTTTAAATCAATTGGGAGTATTTGGACAACATTTAAAATATTGTTTTGGTGTAAAAACCAATTAACACAAAGTCATCAAAAGTATTGTCCAATTTTATCGAATAATAAATTCTAAGAAATACTCCAAAAATTAGTAAAAACATTTTAAATCATTTAGGAGTATTTGGACAACATTTATAAAAATTGTTTTGGTATAAAACTTATTTAAACAAAATCATCAAAATCTTGATAAAAATATTTATCTAACAAACTCCCCCTTTTTGATGATTACAAACCAAAATAATTTTAGGAAGTCGATTTTAAAACAACATATTTTCCGGTCTAAGACATCAATCCATTACAAGCAAGATTTATCATAAGTGAGACACACAAGGATAGGAGCAAAGAGTTTTTCAAAACATTTTTGCACAAGCTCCCCCTATCAATATGCATATAAAGAACAAGTATAAAAGCAACCAACTAAAAGCTAAAAGCTTAGCTTTTACAAAACAAGCTTGAATTATTTGTGCATAGAAGCTCCCCCTCTCACAAAACATCATTAGTCAAGCATAAAAGTCCACAATACATCAAATGGACTAAGTAATATTCACAACTTTTGGCTTTTGAAAGCCCTAGCTTATAGCTTTTCTTGCAAGCCTATTTTCGCTTCTTTGAGCATATGAGCGTTTTTCCTATTTCTCCCCCTTTGGAATCATCAAAAAGAGTGTTAGCACGATAAAAACATGATACAAGTATATCAAAGTGCGCAATTTTATCGATTTATCGAGCGTTTTGAAAATTGAAGCTTAAATTCCAAATAAAAGGGAAAAATTGATCATTTGATTTGCAAAAGCTCATTTGATTGATAAAACATGATCTCAATAAATATATAAGACATTTGAAAGCAAATGAGTCATGTAAATGTTGAGATTTTCTTTGAGACAATTTATTGAACATGTTGTGGGCGTCAAAAATAGAAGAAGTTGTATAAGGCCCTTGTAAATGTAATAAAGCCAAAATTTTCAACACCAAATCAATTCAAACAACATTCATACAACAATAATTAACAAGCTCATCACAATCATATGAAACTAGCATCAAGAATATTTCAAATAAGGCAAAAGCTCAAGGGTTCAACCCAATTGAGCTAAGGGAGTAGAATTCTTACCATTTAATTGGTAAAGATGAGCAATGATGATGATAAACGAGCCCAATGAAGTCCAAAACATAAAATTTATGCAAGAAAACAAATTTGAAGTGAAATTTGTGTGCAATTGGCGAAGGGGACGACAAATGGACAAAATGGCTAAGTCTAAAGACAAAAAACGTTTTTAACCAAAAAGCAGGCGGTGGCGGCCGGTCGGCGGTGTGGGAGACCTGTCGAGGTGATGTCGACCAGGTTTGCCCTCACCCCGGTCCACCCATTAATGCGATTCTTTTTTCAAAACCGAATTTTCAACAAAAAATCCAATTTTTCGCTCCTAATTTTTAAAAACGTGCAAAATACAAACGTAAACCTCATTCAATATGCATTATGCCTAACCGAGCTCGTATAGATGCAAAAGTCTCGGAAGATAGCGGTTTTGTAAAAATGTCCGCTAATTGATCTTGAGATTGTACGAAAGATATCTCAATTTTTCGTTTAGAAACACAATCCCTTAGAAAATGATATCGAATCTCAATATGTTTAGTACGGTTATGATACCGGGTTTTGAGCAATATTTATAGCGGATATGTTATCACAAAAGATAGGAACATTTTCAAAAGAACATTTGTAATCCGCTAAGGTTTGTTTCATCCAAATAAGTTGAGTACAACAAAAAGTCATGCGAAATATATTCGAAACCGGCCGTTGAAAGTGAAACACAATTTGTTTCTTTGAAAACCAAGAAACTAGGCAATCGCCCAAAAATTGACATGAGCCGGAAGTACTTTTCCGATCATCAATATTACCCGCATAATCCGAATCACTATAACCTTTTAGAGAAATTTTTTCATTCTTTGGATAAAATAAACCATATTGAATAGTACCTTTCAAATATCGAAAAATCCTTTTAACGACACTCATATGAGATTCTTTGGGATTGCTTTGAAAACGAGCACATAGGCATACATCATGAAGAATATCCGGTCTACTTGCGGTTAAATAAAATAAACTACCAATCATACCTCGATATTTGGATTCATCAACCGCTTGCCTTTTTCATCTTTGTCAATCTTTACGTTTGTTGCCATTGGGGTAGAGACAGTTCTTCCTTCTTCAATGCCAAACTTCTTCAAAAGCTCCTTTGTATATTTTGATTGTGAAATATAAATTCCTTCTTGGCATTGCTTAATTTGAAGTCCAAGAAGAAGTTAAGCTCTCCCATCATGCTCATTTCAAATTCGCCTTGCATTAACTTAGAAAATTTCTTGCACAAGGATTCATTAGTAGCACCAAAAATAATATCATCAACGCACTAATAAGCAATCTTGCCCTTTTCAAAAAACAAAGAGAGTAGTATCAACTTTATTTCTTGTAAAACCATTTTGCAAAAGAAAAGAGCTAAGTCTATCATACCATGCACGTGGTGCTTGTTTCAAACCATACAAGGCCTTTTTAAGTTTATAAACATCATTAGGCCTAGAAAAATTTTCAAACCCCAGAGGTTGTTTTACATAGACTTCTTCTTGAATAAGACCGTTTAAAAATGTGGATTTTACATCCATTTGGTAAAGCTTGAAATTATTAAAACAAGAATAGGCAAGTAAAATACGAATAGCTTCTAAACATGCTACGGTGCAAATGTTTCATCATAATCAGTACCTTCTTCTTGACAATAACCTTGAGCTACTAACCTTGCTTTGTTTCGAACAATATTGCCTTGGTCATCGAGCTTGTTCCGAAATACTCATTTTGTGCCAATAACTGTTTGAGATGGAGGACAAGGTACTAGTTCCCATACATCATTCCTTTCAAATTGATTCAACTCCTCTTGCATTTCTAAAAACCAATCTTCATCTTCAATAGCTTCCTTAGCATTTTTAGGCTCTTTTTGAGATATAAGAGCTTTCTCGGCAAATTTTCTCGAGTCATTACTTTATCGGGGGATCACCAATAATAAGATCTTTTGGGTGATCTCCCTTAAATTTCAATGCTATGGGAAGATCCGAAGTGTCACCTTTGTCTTCTTGAGGAACATTTGAGCTTGAAGGTTGATCATTTTGAGTATCATCTTGAACAATAGGTTCAACAATATCCTCTTCATCACTTTTATCATTGGGTATCCTTTCAACACCCGAAGCTTAATTGAATTTGACATGGATGGATTTTTCAACAACCCCACTAGTTTTATTGTAAACCCGATATGCTTTGCTCTTGGTTGAATACCCCATAAATATTCCTTGATCGACCTTAGGATCAAGTTTGTCCAATTGATCCTTAGTATTCAAAATAAAACACTTACATCCAAATATTTTAAAATAACTAATATTTGGAGTTCTTCCTTTGCAAAGCTCATATGGAGTTTTATTCATTTTAGGACGAATATAAACTCGATTAATGACATAGCAAGCGGTACATACGACTTCGGCCCAAAAATATTTTGGAAGTGAAAATTTATTGAGCATGGATCTACTCATTTCATGAAGTGTCTGATTCTTCCTTTCGGCTACTCCATTTTGTTGAGGTGTCCTTGGAGCCGAAAAATTGTGACTATATCCCTTGGTTTCACAAAAGACTCTAAATTCTCCATCAAATTCTCCACCTCGATCACTTCGAATAGACTTAATAGTATCTTCCTTTTCATTCTCAATAAGTCTACACAACTTAACAAACTCATTAATGGCATCGCTTTTATTTGTAAGAATAGAGCCCAAGTGTATCTAAAAAAATCATCAACTATAACAAAAGTGTAATGTTTTCCACTTAGACTTGCCGTACCAATATACCCATACAAATCTAAATGAAGAAGTTGTAGAGGCTTGGTTGTGGAAATTTCATTTTTGGGCTTAAAACTACTCTTAACTAATTTGTTCTTTTGACAAGTGTCACATAAGCCAAGATTTTCAAAATTCAATTTGGGTAGTCCTTTTACATGTTGGTTTTTGTAAATAATTTGCAAATTTTTATATCCAACATGTCCAAGTCGCCTATGCCATAAACTAATTAAATCATTATTGGCGACAAGACAAGAAACATTTTGACTAACCAAATCACTTGTACAAATTTTGTAAAGATTGCCTTTTATAATTGCTTCACAAATAATTTTATCATTTTTGGAAATAAGGCATTTTTCTTTATTAAAAACAACATTATAATTTGAATCACAAAGTTGGCAAACACTTATCAAATTAAACTTAAGCCCTTCTACTAAAAGAACATTACTAAGAGAGAAAGAAGAGTTACCAATTTCTCCATTTCCAAGAATTCTTCCTTTGCCATTCTTGCGAACATGACCATACCCTCTTCTTTGAGCTTGATGTTGGTAAAAAGTTCTCTCTTTCCGGTCATATGGCGTGAACACCCGCTGTCCACGAGCCATTTTGAATCCTCCATAGTTGTTATAGCCCCTATGACCTACAAAAGAATTATTTTTAGGTACCATGGGGGTTAGCCTTGAGACCTTTGGGTCTCCAATAAAAGCTAAAATTATTCTTCAATTTACAATGACTAACATAATGACCAACTTTACCACAATAAAAACAAATAAGATTATGGGCACTACTAGCACGAACAAAAGTCGGACCTTGGTCTTTTTCTTTGAAAGAGGCTGAAAAGGTTTATAGCCAAGTCCTAAGAATGCTCACCTCTTTGTGCATCTAAAATTTTTGTAACTTTATCCATACTTAAGTTAAAAGCGGTGCACATCCTTTTTCAAACATTCAAGATCATTTGTGAGCGTTTGTTTTCCGGTTTCAAGAGTACGGACTTTAGTAAGAGTAATAGCATGAGCTTTATCAAGATATTCATAAGAAGTAAACAATTTATCCTTTTCTAATTTAAGCTCTTTATGATCTTTTTTTAAAGTCTTGTATTTAACAATCAAATTTTGAAACTCATTTTGTAATTCATCAAAATCACATTGTAAATCATCAACTAAGGAAGAAGATGAAGCATTAGAGCGTACCTCGTTGTTTTTCGCGTCTATTGCCATAAGACCATGTTCGGATTCTCCTTTTTTAAATCGGTTGTTTCAAGTAGTTCATCCCAAGTTTTGACTTCCGCATTTAGAGCCTTCTTTTTCGAAAAAGGCTTCTTTTTCTTTAGTTCCTCGTCCTCGAGTTTTGGGCAATCGGCTATGAAGTGCTCGGATTTTCCGCATTTGAAACACGAGTTGTCTCTCGGTTTTCTACTTATTTTTATTCACAAATTTTGCAAATTCTACGAACAAGTGCGGCCGTCTTCTCATCATCCTCATCAATATCATAGTATGCATTATTAGAAGAAGATGCAAGACCTTTAGGAATATTTTGCATACCCGATTGATTGATGGATGGTTTGGAATTTTTCCTCTCCTTGAGATAGACTTCATAGATGAGGAGGTTCCCGATGAGCTCATCGAATTTGAGTGTCTCAAGATTTTGTGATTCCGTGATAGCCGTCACCTTTTCGGACCATGAGCCGGGAAGAGCGTTCAAAACTTTGGTCACCTTGTCTTCTTCGGAGATTACCTTTCCAAGAGCCACAAGAGGATCGACAATGTTGTCAAGCCTTTCCACCATTTTTGATATGCTTTCACCATCATGCATATTGAAATTTTCAAAGTCTTTCACAAACATTATTTTTCTTCCTTGCTTCACTTTATTTGTGCCCTCATAAATGGTTTCTAATTTTCCCCAAACTTCATGTGCCGACCTTATACCTCTCATACGATTATACTCGGTGGCGGTAAGAGAGCAATGTAAAATATTTAAGGCCTTACCATTTAGAGAGAAAGCCTTCTTGTCATTCTCATCGAACTCCTTGAACGGTTTGGGAGCCGTGTTGCCGTCCTCCAATTTCTTGGTTGGTTGATCAACTCCTTTAATGACCACATTCCAAATATCAAATTCGCACCCTTGTAGAAAGCACTCCATACAGCCTTTCCAAAATGCGTAGTTGTTGGCGTCGAATAGTGGTGGCTTGTTGGTGGAGGCACGGTGGTGAGATAAGCTTCATTCGTAGACATGGATCTTTCCTCTTTACTCGGAGCAGCTAGCCAAAGAGTTTGTCTTTGATACCACTTGTTAGTCTAAGTGGCTACGATAATCTAGAAGAGGGGTGAATAGATTATGCTGATTTTTCGCAAATCGCCCTCTTTTTCGAATGAATAAGTAATTGACAAGAATGTAAATGCAGAAATTAAACAACACTTGATGATTTATAGTAGTTCAACCCACCTAGGGCCTAATCTACTACCACCCCAATGATATCCGAAGTGGATTTTAGAAAGAAAAAAAAGATTTTATTAATTACCACAATTAATACAACACCACCTTTGAAGATTACCACAATCTTCTTACAACACCTTCAAGGAGATTACCACAATCTTCCTTCAACACCTATGAAGAGTACCACACTCTTCAACACCTAAGATCACCCAAGTGTGTTCTTACCACAAGAACACTAACAAGGATATCTTGTTTTGGATGATAGAAAAATTCAAGATTACAACTCAATAAATGAAGTATACAAACTTTGAGTGCAAGTGTAATCAAGAACAAAAAGCCTAGACCTCAAGGTTGTGCAAGTGCAAGAACTTAGGTTATTACAACAAGAATGTAAAAATGAAAGCTTGAAGAATTTTGCAGTTTTCTTGTTGTATTGTATGCTTGTGTGTTGTATCTTGTGTCTTCAAATCATCCTCTATTTATAGGAGAGTCTTCATAGACATAGGCTCATCCTTCTTCACTTTTGTCTACAAAAAGAGGATCACAAGATGTAGAAATATTGTACAAAAATCAAAAGCAAATCTTGCTGATAAGGATTTCAAATGGCACAAATTTTGCTATCAAAAATTACAGGCGGCGGGTTGCCCTATATAAAATTTTGAACGTCGGAAAGAATTTAGTGCGATCCGTACGAGGTTGGAGGGAGGTCCGGCCAGTCGGAGGGCGGTCCGACCGTGCGTTCTGTTTCCTTTTGTGCATTCTTTAAGTCGGTCGACCTCTTGTTCGACCGGTCGACCTCAAAATCGAAATGTTGTCAATTTTTGTCAAAAATAAACTTCAAGAAATACTCCAAAAAATTAGTAAAAACATTTTAAATCAATTGGGAGTATTTGGACAACATTTAAAACATTGTTTTGGTGTAAAAATCAATTAACACAAAATCATCAAAAGTTTTGTCCAATTTTTATCGAATAATAAATTCTAAGAAATACCCCAAAAATTAGTAAAAATATTTTAAATCATTTAGGAGTATTTGGACAATATTTATAAACATTGTTTTGGTATAAAAACTTATTTAAACAAAATCATCAAAATCTTGATAAAAACATTTATCTAACACATCTTGTTGTACAATGCCTTGAAATATCGGACTTGTTCGTATCGTATTGTACTCTGCTGCTGACACCATTCCCTAATCCGTACCACAATCCCTTGTAAGTCTGATGTAAGGGTGGAATCTCTATTGTCCAGACGCATATCTAGTGAGTCATGGTGCCGTTCGATCTTCTCAATCTCTCCACAGATTTTCTTGAAGACTTCACGGATCTCAGCTGTCACTTCGGATTCAGCTGGCGGCCATGCAACATCAAAATCAAAGTCTGCTGGAACAATAGAGTCAGTGGGAATTACTGGATCTGCTCGGATGTTGAAACGTCGCTGCTCTTGAGCTGTCTCTTCTTCAAGGTCGGGTAGCTCAATTGAGAAAGGGATGTTTCCTCAAATGCATCATCTCGCACATATGGGATCGATTATGCGGTTATGCGTGCCTTTGATGATCCGGGTTGAGTTGACCTGCTTTGCACTTTGGGAGCTCTTGTGAGATGACTCGGTCTCAGTGGGCTGGTAGATTTTGCTAAATGAATTTCCTTGTCCTCAGCTGCACCATCAGCGTCATCGAGAGGATGATGAATCCTGGGGGCTTGGTTCATCATCAAAGTTGAACTTTTGACGAGCAACTTTAAAAGTTGCACGACTTCGTGTGGAAGAACATCCTCAGTGAGTCCTTTTGATGAGCAATAGGAGTGGACTCAGCTTCATCTTTAGGATCCCAAAAAGGATATATAAGGGTTGTCCCTGGGAATCATGAAGAGCACTAATCTCCTTTTCGATTCAGCAATGATGACAGGAGGGATGCTCTTATCTTCTTGAGTTTTACCCAGGGAAGTCTCAACCTCCCTTGGGCCTTCATTAACTCCAGGTCTCAACCCCTTGGATTGCACTTTCGGTGCCAGTGTTAACTCTCGAGGAATTTCCAACCCGTGCCTCGACTACACCGGCCAACGTCCTCGGCCTGCCAGCGATTGGCACTTCAATGGGGACAGACTCAAATGTCCGACCTTAAATGCGTGTCATTATTCTGCTTTGTGATTCTCTTTCCTTTTCTACTTCGCCTCCTTTCTGCAATGTGGAGTCATCTGCGGTATCCTCGGCACTGCTTTGCGGTGGAGTGAGTTTCCCCTCGGTGGCCCACCACCGAGTGGTGATCGATGGCGGGTCACTCTTCTCCCGATCTCATTTCTTAGTTGAGTGCTCGGCCGTGGGGGCGGTGGTAAAACACCTTGATGGGGTTGGCTCAACTTGGGTGCCCAAATTCCCGATCTCATTGCCAAGTCCCTTGGACCCGTCTTACGAGTGTCTTTGGGGGCGTGGTCGCGGCAATAATTGTGGCAATCTCTGCTACACCACTCCCAACGGGTCTATCTCCGAGGAGAGATTTTGAAGACTCTCCTGGTCCTTCCATCAATCACCGCTCATGCATTATTAGGATTCCCTTAGAGCTTGCTTTGCATATCGGACTTTTACCATTGCGGCCATGGGATCAAGTCTTCATCGATGTCTGAAAACACATCTAAATGAGGATGCGTATGTTCCCAGTTCGGTGAGGGTACATATCTTGGCTTTCTCACGCTCTTACTTCGCTCTCACCGGTACTCGCCTTTTCTTTCTCCTTGCGGATGTGGAGGATATTCATGCGATTATCCTCATCCGAGCACGAAATACGATGTCTACCTCGAGGAACTTGAACGGCTCCTCTTCTTCCTCAATGAACTCAGGGTGTTCAAACTGCACCCTTGAGTGACTCAGCTTCCATGCCCTCCATTCCGTGACGGCGCTGAATGTCTGGATACACAGGAGAAACCATAATTACATCATCATCTTCATCCTCTTCTTCTTGACCTTCCTTTTCAGGGATTGAAGGTAACAAACTTTGCTGCTCTTCGCCTTCAGCAGCATCTGTGGCTGGTGGAGAGACAACCTTTTCAACAGGAGATTCTTTGTCTCAAATTTCTTTTTGGTAAGCCTTTCTTTGATCAATTTCAGTGACTTGGCGGTTTCATCAACAACTTGGAGTCCGCGCCGTCGGCCCGGTCTCAGGAGTTCTCTCCAGTTGAGTGGCACACTCAGCTATCTTCTCAAGATTTGAAAGCTTGGAGATTCTTCTTCTTCTCTTGGTTCTCACTAGAGGAGTTTCTGGTTCTAATTCCTCTTTTTCAAGTTCCTTGGCGGTAGGGGCCGAAGCATCTTTCTTAGATGGAGCTGCCTTTCTAGGCTTGGAAGTCCTCTTCTTTCTTATGGCTGGAGAAGGTATTTGGGCTTCTTTTTCTGCCTCGGCTGCGGGGGCAGGAGACACGGCTGCTCGGGAAAGTGACTCGGCTGCAGGGGCAAGAGCGTCTGTTTTCTTTGCTGCAGGGGTAACTTTCTTCTTAGAAGCTTCAGGGGCAGCTCTCTTCTTCGGAGGGGAGGAGACAACTATGTCATTGGGTTCAGC
The DNA here is from genome assembly GCA_016081115.2 of Rehmannia glutinosa. Taxonomy (NCBI): domain Eukaryota; kingdom Viridiplantae; phylum Streptophyta; class Magnoliopsida; order Lamiales; family Orobanchaceae; genus Rehmannia; species Rehmannia glutinosa. The sequence continues at coordinate 37,087,691 of CM071937.1, read as the reverse complement.
TGATTCCTCCTCACTAGTATCCACCCTCTTAGCATGGGCTCTTTTCTGGGCTCCTGAAAGATTAGCCCTGAACATCTTCTTGTTCACATGGAAAGGCTTTCCATGTTGAAGAGGAATGCCCTTCACTTCTTTCAGATGGCCAATGACTAGGCCATAGCCAAGTGATCCTCCAAAGGATCCATCCTCCTTGTATGTCTTGTTTCTAACATTCTGGCAGAGTTTGCTGTACACGACCTCAGTCTAGTTGACTTTCTTTTCTTCTATGATTGCAGCCATGACGATCAGCTTTGTCTTTGGATTGATTGATTGAAAGCCAATCTTCATATCTACACACTTTGCGGTGGCGTCCATCAACTTGTGATAGTCGCCCTTGAGCTTCTTCACGGTGTAGATAACTTTGCGAAGCACCCGGTTTGGCTACTTCTTTCCATGCGGCGGCGACCAAGTTGACATCAGCTTCGTATATTTACAGCATACCCTCGAACGGCAATAAACATTGCTCCACAAGGTCCTTAGCGTGATCAAGATGTCCTTGCGGTGGGCGAAAGACTTAATACCTTCGTCTGCCGTGCACGCATTTGCATAGAAGCGTGCCACCTCTTCGAGCGTAGGTCGGCCGAGTATTCCATCGTTAGAGAAGGCACGAGACCGGACTTTTCCAAAGATATCATCTATCTTCTTTACTAGGATTTCATTGGAACTCTGCTTTATCATTCCTTCAAAATCCACAATCGATCCAGCGGATTTGCTTTGATAACTTAACAAAATCGAGTTTTAGTGCCATTTTTAGAGAGTTTTACCGAATAAAACTTGATAAACCCTTGTGAATTCGTAGGGTTTTTGAGAAAAGAACTTGCTTGTTTTTGCTTTGAAGATGAACAATTTTGAGTGTGAGAGAGAGAAAAACGAAAAATGAGTATATAAGGGTTATGAAAGGGCGTGTTTTTAATTCTTGAAATTTGATCAAGATCAACGACTCAGTTTTACGCCGAACCGCATTTAATTCCTCGCATTTAATGCGGAAACATTTATATCCAATCATATACTTCTTGTGCACCTTTTGACACCCCATCATTATTACGCCGACGCCATCCTTAAAAACATTCCGCTCATTATAAACGGCTGCGTTTTTGTCACTTAGCTATTAAATGACTCAACTTATGTCAAACATGACTTAACTCGCTTCTCTCCTTTCTTTAAGCGACTCACCGTCCATTCTAACTCGATACGGTGACTTTTCCGATATGGTGATTCACTTGGCTGATTTGAAAGCCTTGTTCATTTCTCACTTTCCATCTTTCATCTCTTGATTGAGTCTTCTTCGAGTATTAACTCAACTCAATTAACCCTAGCTCATGCTTAAGCTCTTCAAATCTTGATTCGCATAAGGGCTTGGTGAAAATGTCACCAACTTGTTTATCGGTTGAGATGTATTCCAAAATGATATCTTTCTTTTCAACATGATTTCTTATGAAATGATATCGACATCAATGTGCTTTGTTCTTGAATGCAACATAGGATTTTGAGTGATTGCAATAGCAAGACTTGTATTATCACACATAATTGGAATCTCTTTTTCTTCTATTTCATAATCTCTCACTTTGTCTCATCCATAAAACTTGGGCACAACCCCGCCATGATATGTACTCTGCTTTAGGCGTGGATATGGCTATTGAGTTTTGCTTCTTGCTAAACAAGGAAACAATCTGTTTCAAGCATTTGACATGTACACTGAAGTAATCTTCTGTCAACTCTACATCCAAAGATAGTCTTAGTCGAGTAACCAATAAGCTTGAATCCACCTTCCTTTGGATACCATAAGCCAATTTCACGGCATCCTTTCAAATATCTTAGGATTCTCTTAGGCTGCGGTCATGTGGCTCTCTTTTGGTGCAGATTGAAATCTTGCACATACACCTACGGCAAAGGTGATGTCGGCCTACTTGTCGTTAAATAGAGCGATGACCCAATAAGTGCTCATCTTGTTTGATCTGATTTGCCATCTGCATCCATGTCCATCTTGACCGATGTATTCATTGGTATTTTCACGAAGACTTCCCTTCCATACCAAATTTCTTCATTAAATCTCTGGTGTACTTTGTTTGACTTATGATAGTTCCATCCTTCAATTGTTTAACTTGAAGTCCTAGGAAGAAGGTCGACTCTCCCATCATGCTCATTTCAAATTTGCCTTGCATGAGGTTTGAGAACTTATCACACAACTCTTTGTTTGTGGATCCAAAATGATATCAACCACATATATTTGAACAAGCAATATACTCTCTCCATCTTGAATTAAAGAGTGTTACTGTCCACTTTGCCTTTGGTGAATCCATTGTCGATCGAAATTGAGACAATGTGTCAAACCATGCTCTAGGTGCTTGTATCAATCCATATAAAGCTTTCTTGAGCTTGTACACCTTATCTCCAGTGGTCTTCGCTCAAAGCCTGGATGTTGCTCAACATAGACTTCTTCTTCCAACAATCCATTTAAAAATGCACTTTTCACATCCATTTGATATACAATGAAGTTCTTGTGTGCAACATAGGCAAGAAACATCCTTATTGCTTCTAATCTAGCAACATGAGCAAATGTTTCATCAAAATCTATTCCCTCTTCTTGGCAATATCCTTTGGTTACCAATCTTTGCTTTGTGTTTCTTACCACGCATCCTTCCTCATTCATCTTGTATCCCGAACACCCATTTTATGCCAATAACATTTTGATGGGTTGGTCTTTGCACCAATTCCCATACCTTGTTCCTTTCAAACGATTGACTCTTCTTGAATGGCTTGAATCCAATGTATGCCATCGAATGCTTAAGACACATCTTTTTGCTCTATTTGAGAAATAAAACAAGTGAACATTGCTTCTTCTTTGAGCTCACGGATCTAGTTCTTACACCATTTCTTACATCTCCAATGACTAGTTACGGTGGATGGTCTTTCACCATCTCACATCGGGTTGAAGTAAATCACCGGTTTTGGTTCAGCCGTCTTGCAATGTGTTGTCTTGAGCTCTTTCATCATCATTCAACTACATATATTTAGCTGTCTTTGAGATTCAAATATCTAATCTTCATCTTGGTTGATTGCTCTTGCTTGACTTCAACATAAGGACTTTTATGCATAGTTGGTGATTGAAACTTATCAACTAACTCTTCAATATCTTCTCCATTCACATTAGGTTCATCAAAAACCACATGAATAGACTCTTCTATGACCATAGTCCTCTTATTCAATACTCTATAGGCTTTGCTCTCGGTGAGTATCCCAAAAAGATACCTTCATCGACTTTAGCATCAAAAGCCTTTAGATTATCCTTGCCATTGTTATGAATGAAGCATTTACATCCAAATATTCTGAAGTATCCAACATTTGTCTTTCTCCCCATCCCCGATTTCATAGGAGTCTTTATCACTGTCTATTAATCATGCATCTATTCTCGAGTATAGCATGCGGTGTTGATGGCTTCAAGACAAATCTTTTAGCATCCGACTTTAGCTAACATGGTCTTTGCACTTCCTTGAGAGTTCTTTCCTTCTTTCACTACTCCATTATCTTTGTGGAGTTCTTTCTGATAACTCATGAGCGAGTACCATTTTCAACACAATCTTGAGTTATTATCCCATTGACAAACTCAGTTCCTCTATCAGACCTTATCTTTATAATGGTTTGGCTCTTTTCATTTTGAACTCTTTTCATCAGCTGAGGTAGTTTCTGCAAGGTTTCTTTCTTTTTGCACATAAAGATTGTCCATGTGTATCTTGAATAATCATCCACCACCACTAAAGTGTATTTCTTTCCACTTATGCTGGCTGGTTCAACAGGACCAAATAAATCCACATGCAACAGATGTAATATCCTTGTTGAAGACGGACTAGACTTCTCTTTGAATGATGATTTGATCTGCTTTCCCATCTGTCATGCATCACAAACACTTTCCTTCTTATACACTGAGTCCGCAATCCTTCCACAAGATGACTGCTTGCAAGCTTGTTGATTGTCTTGAAATTGGATGACTCGACTTCTTGTGCCACACCAACTTGATTCGGTGTGCTTTTTGCTAATAGACAGTGCTTGGTGTGACAGTGAGACCAGGTCTACCACATACATGTTCTTCATGCGGATCTTTGCGAAGACTATTTCATTTGATTCAATATCTTTAATATGGCACACTCCCATATTGAATCCAACATTCTAGCCCCCTGTCACGAGAGTTGGTGATGCTTAACAGTTGAAGTTGAGGCCTTCAACATATGCAACATCTGTGATTTCTATTCCATTTTTCTTGATGGATCTAGTGCCTTTTATTTCCCCTGGAGCTTCATTTCCTCCAAATATAACTTTTGCGCCTCTAATCTCCTTGAATTTTGACATTTTTTCTTGTTTCTGTCATATATGTCGGAACAACCACTATCCATGTACCAGGTTCCTTGGCACTCACTTTCCTTGAACTGCAATCAAGAAATTAGTTTTTAGGTACCCATACTTATCCTGGGTCTTGAGGGGTTAGTGTTATAAGATGATCCAACCAACCTATAGCCAAATGACTTAACTCTAAGAGGTTGCCATCAATCTGTGCCATAATCATAACTCACTTTGGCAAATTTCTTGGGAGCTTTAGGTTCATACAATTGTCTCCTTTGTCGTATACTGTGTGTGTGTTTTACCAATTGCCTTCTTTGGGTAGTTGTGATGTTTTTGAGTGTAGTGCCTGGTGCAAATGTGTGCGATAATAGCTCTTTTGCCTTTGGAATGACCTTTGCCGAGTTCTAGGTCTTTGCCATTTAGGCTTGTATTCCATAGGTCTTTGCGATATTTCACATTGTTCCAATCAGCTTGCTCGGGTAATTTCTACCATTCCCATCATATGTGTTTCTTTGATAAAACTTCTAGGGTTTTGGTAGCTCTGTTTATTCTTCACGAGTACTTCCTATTTGGAGTTTCTTTGAGGAACTCTGCTGGATTTCTTCTCGATTGTCCACTCGGATACTCAATCGTTTTCCTTTTCCTTTATATCCAAGGCCAACTTGTTTTTGATTGTGCTTTGGAGTGAATGTGGGTGCAACATTTGGTGTTTTGGATTTTGAGATGCTTCATTACTTGAAGATCCTTTTTCCAAAATCACTTTGGGGGTTTGATTTGTGCACATAGGAATTGAATCCTATGCCTATCTTATCTCCACACTCTATTTAGCTCATAATAAGGTCATCCAATGATTTGGATGCCTTTGTAAATGATGCAATCACATTTTTGAGATCATTTTCCCTCTTTTCTATAGCGAGATATCTCTGCTTTGTTAGTTTAGTATTCTCGGCCTTGACTCTTTGTTCTCATCGGCTATGTGACTCGAGTACTCGGCTCCTTAGTCACCGTGAGTTTTGCTTTTGAATTTTTGTTTTACTCATTTAATAGTGTGTGTGAGGATTAAATGTGCTCAAAGTATTTCATCATTTTGCCTAATGAATCATAAAGGTCAGTGGGTGATGAAGTGTGTGTGTCACAATCACTATCACTAGAATCGAGTGAGATGAGTTACGATGTACCTCATCTTCTTGGTCCAGTTGATCTTGTTCTTTAGCCATTAGACGGATCATTGCTTCTTCTTGAATCACTTGAGTAGTCGGCTTCTACTATCTCGAGTCTGCTTTTTCTTTAGACTTAGCCTCTCGGCGGTCTCGTGACTAACATAGCCTTTTTTCTTTTCTGTCTTCTTTCTTTGTAGACTCTTCTTTCTTCTTCATTCCTGTATTTATTGACTCTTGGATATGGACAAAATAGCGAAATGTCCTGGTTGTCTGCGGTTCCAACACGGGTTCTCGGCTCTTTGGTCATTTCTTTCGATCCTTGAATTATCGGCTCTACGATATTCAACATTTTGATGATCGACTCTCTTGGGTGGCCTATCTTCCCTTGACTTGGAGGGTTGAATGTCTCTGACGATTCACCCTTGTTTCTTTTATAGTTCTTGTTGAAGAACTTGTTGAATCTTTTAACCATCGGGGCAATCTCCTCCTGGTCAATGGCTTCCTTGACCTCGGCTCTCTTCCCATCCTTGACTATCAATGCAACTATTTTTGGGTACAACTGTCTCCTCTTGATCTTTTCTTCTCGGCTCAAACTCATAGGCTTTGAGGTCCGAGAATAGCTCATGATTGGATGTTGTTGTGAGGTTCATTGAATGTCTCGGGCCATGACCTTCATTTCCCATTCAAATGGGAGGCTTCTCGAAATCTCCATACACATTTCATACGTGTATATTCTTTCCAAAGTCTTTGATAGTTCATTTGTGATTTCGGTGAATCTAGCATCCAAATTGATCCAAGGTTTCATCTCGCAAGCATTTTAAAATTTCCAAATTTCACAAAGAATAATTTGAATTTGTTTTCTTTAATTTGCTCGGATCCTTCACAAATTAAAGTTAATTTATCCCGGTTTGTTTTGCGGTTCGGCAAGATTTGACTTTGTTGAACATTTCTTTGTCCAAGGTTTTGTAAAGTATGTCCTTGGCTACATTGTCCAAGTTGTAGCTTTTTCTGTCCGTTTGTCCACTCGGTCCTTGGTTTCTCAACTAGGGCTGGTCTTGCCTCGATGTGACTTCTTCTCCTTCACCGCAGCTACTCTCTCTGTAAGGTTGTGTTCACTTTCGGTGTTTGCGGTGGCCCATCCTCTATCACTATCCACATTTCATCATGTAAAGCGAGATAGATGAGCACGCATACGAATTTTCCGATCATCAAATTCCTCAATAGTGAACATGGGAATGCGTGTCAAATTTGCTTCCATGATAATAACTTTCTTTGAATAAAAAAATGATTTTTGAAAGGGCAAGTGTTAAAAGTGTCTTTGAAAGATTGGAGATCTAGTTCGAACTAACCGATGCGGAAGGCTCAATGAACTAACCGCTCGATACCACTTGTAGGTCTTAAGAGGTGTAAGCAAGGTTTAGAAGGGGAGGTTGAATAAACCTTAGCAACTTTTCAATTTTAGTCCTTTTAAAATATTACAGAGTTAATACACAACTAAGTCCTTGAGGGACAGCTAAGTTAGTTAATCGTGAGTTAGCCACTCAACGGACTTCGATAGAGCTATTGATAGAATAACTTCGACTATTTAGTCTAAGACTTAACTTGGCTGTGATAAGTTTTTCAACGGAAGAATTAACACCCTTGAATTTGATTTAACTTTGTTTTAACACTTGATTTTAGCTGACTTGCAAATTATCAGCAAATATAAATTATATGTGCAGGAATATAAATATGCTGAAATGTAAATGACACAAGTAAATTTTATAGAGGTTCGAAGATGGGTAATTCTTCTACTCCTCTTTTCTCCAACTCCTAGAGGAATCCACTGAGTAATGATCAGTTTACAAAGTGGTTTTCAGTCTAGAGACAAGTCTTGATCACGCAGCTGACTTGCTCCTTGGACTCAGTCTGGAGATGCCTTGGTCACACAACTGGCTTCTCGTTCAACCTTGAACCTTCCTACAATCCTCCTTGGAAAATAGACCCCTTTTGATTCTTCAAAAGTTTCCTCTTCAATAGTTTGAAGTTGTCTTTCCTTCACAGCTTGGTGTTGGATCGATTTCCTTCGAGATTTAGGCTTGAGGATTTTGCTTGAGTATCTTGAGAATATTTTGCAGGTTACAGTTTGAATAGTGCTTGATTTCTAAGGTGTGCAAGGTAACCTTTTCTCAATGAAATTCCTCATCCTTTTATAGTGAACTTTCATCTGCCCGTTGAAGAGATAGGCTGATTTTCAAAAGTCACTTGTGTTCGTTGGCTTGTCTTTTCTTGGTCTTGATCTTGAGATGTAGACCTTTCCTCGTATTAAATGCATGTTCGACTTTTTCGAGGATCGACCACGAGGTGCGGTGCTTCCCATTGGTTTATTCCTTTTGCACGCTTCTCGGGACCGAGCACTTTAAGACATGGCCGCATGGAAGTATTACTTATTTAAGTAAAGTTCTTGACTTACAGTACCTTGATTCTTTTCGATTAACTCCTCTTTGCAATTTGCCTTTTCCCCATGTGACTTGAGTGCTTCAATCATTGAAAGACTCATCTGTCCCTTCAACTTGTGACATGGCTTTTCGAGTTGACTTAACTGACTCTTCACACAATTGTCCCTCAGCTGTTACATCTGCAGTTGAGTCCTTGGTCTTCTATCTTGGCCATACTTAGTTGTTCCTCAGCGGAGTCTTCACTTCACTTCTTGATTGACTTCTTGTATTCCCGGCCATGACTTGACTCACTCATTCAAATTTTATCTATTACAATGAGAATTACAAGGAAAATGGGGTGCCAACATTCTAATCTAAGTTTTACATGGCATTCATCAAAATCTACAAAATAATTTCCCAACATAAGTTGTATTTTGTAAATATCGAGATTGGAATATTATGTATATGATAAGTTTTGGATTCTTCCTACTGCTAGATATGTTAGCACTCGAATTGATATAGTATAGGTAAGGTAGGACTCTTAATAGATATTATCTTCTTTCCTAACTTAAAGAGTTTTATTCCTTCTATACTTGTGTTTGCTTTGTTTCCATATTCTTGTGGGACTCTTGGGACTCAAGGAATTCCGTCTATATAAAGAGAAAATCATCCATTCATTCCACACGAATTGAGACGCACAATTTGAGAGAAAATACACGAGAGATTTGATATAGAGAAAAGCCATAAGTCACCGAGCTAAAACATGATTAACTAAATAAGGTGTTATTCGAAGTGTCTATAAAATCAAGAATAAAACATCTTGTTTTGTTTAGAGTCTTGTTGTTAGGTTTTCATCCATATAGTTTTTCTTTGAGAGTTAATGAGTTTTTCCATTAGTTTGTTGGACGAACAGTTTTACAAAATATAGATATACTCAATAGGAGTTTGTTTTTCTAGGCTAGTTGATACATTAAGATATGAGTTGTAATCCGTACATATTCAACTAGTGATTTGATCATAATTGGCCCTTCTAATTATTTATAATTTGTAGATAAATTTTATATCGTGTGTTATTCTATGCTTTGCATGTTTTACAAAGTGTTACCAAATATAGTTTAACACTTTCTCGACATCCGTTAAACGAACATCTTGGAACCTTCAAAACTTTCAATTGGCATCTAAAGCCAACACTTGATTTCACTAAGTGTTGATCCTACGTTCGAATACAATGGATAATCAAGCGACTGTTGTGTTTCATCCTCCCATACTAGATGGTACGAACTACTCAATCTGGAAGATAAAGATATGTGCTTTCATTAAATTGATTGATGAGAAAGCTTGGCAAGCTGTTTTAACTGGATGGAATCCTACAAAGATCATAAATGTTGGTAGTGACTTCATAAACCAAAATGAAATTAGTTGGTCCAATGAAGATGTGCAATCAAGAACACGAATTCTAAAGCTCTCAATGCTATTTTTGGAGCAATGGACTTAAATATGTTCAAAATTATCTGCAATTATTCTGAAGCTAAAGAAGCATGAGAGGCTCTACAAAAACATTATGAAGGTTCTACGAGTGTTCGTTTCTCTAAACTATGACACTTGATGGTAAGGTTTGAAAATCTGAAGATGGAAGAGGATGAAACCATCACGACATATCATGGGAAACTATGTGATATTGCTGATGAATCTCAAACTCTGAGAAGTTCGCCTTGAACATTCTCTTGTTTTCATGGAACAACTTTCCATGGCACAATGCGATCCCCTTCACTTCTATCAAATGGCCAATGAGAATGCCATAACCCAGCGAACATCCAAAGGTCCCATCCTCCTTATAAGACTGGTTGATCACGTTCTGGCACACTCGGCTAAAGACGAACTCAACCCAGTTCACCTTCTTGTCTTGCATGATTTCAACCATCACAATCAGCTTAGTATTGGACAGCTGATTGAAACTCCCAAACTTCATGTTGATGCATTTGGACACGATGTCCATCAACTTTAGCAGCGTACTCTGGCTTGGCAACTTCCTTCCAAGCTGCAGCCAAGTTGACATCCTTCTCAGCGATGTCCTTCATCCCTTCAGAGGGTAAGAAACAATGCTCAGCAAGGTCCTTTGCAGTGATGTTAATGGCCTTGCTATGGACGGATGAACGAATTTCATCGTCATGCACCTCAGCATTCACATAGAACATTACCACTTCCTCTAGATATGTGTGCATGAACTGCATCAATAGAAAGTCCTTCAGACCAGACTTTTCCAACTTCTCAGCTATCTTCTTCACTAGGGCATCATCAACACCCATGCTTGATCATTCCATTAAAGTCCACGGATGCTCCGGTGTGGATCTTCTCGGATAACAATGCAAAATCATGGTTTGCAGCCATTTTCAGAACTTTTAACCAATTAAAAACTTGAAAAACTTGAACTTGAACGGTAGGGATTCAAACATATTGGCAGAGAGAAAAAACTTTCTTGCTGAAGACGAGTAGGTTTTTGTGAGGAGAGAGCTAATGAAATTTCGTATATATGGGACATGAAATGACAGTTTTTGGAATTTGAAAAATTTGTTCAAAATCAACGGTCAAGATTAAGCTTTCAAAACCGCATTAAATTCTCCACATTAAATGCAACAACATTTATATCCAATTATATGGTTTCTTGAAAGCGACTTTTGTCTTGTGATTTATAATTCTGTTGACGCCATCCTTAAAAATATTCCTGCTCAATTAAAACGACTGCGTTTTTGTCACTTAGCTCATAAATGATTCAACTTTCTTTCAAAGTGACTTAGCTCTGTTTCTCTCTTTACATACCATCACTCAACTGTCAGGTAATTCGATACAGCTGACTTCCCGACAAGGCTGTTTCACTTGGCTGGAAAGTGAAACTTGCTTATTTTCCATTTTCTCATCTTCTATCTCTGTTGATTGAGTCTTCTGAGTAACCTAACTCAGCTCAATTAATCCTAAATCATTCTTTAGTTCTTCAAGCCATGATTGACATAAAGGCTTTGTGAATATGTCAGCTAACTGCTTATCAGTTGAGATGTATTCCAAAGTGATGTCTTTATTTTCAACATGATCTCTTATGAAATGATATCTGACATCAATGTGCTTTGTTCTTAAATGCAACACTGGATTCTGAGTGATTGCAATTGCACTAGTGTTATCACACATAATTGGAATCTCTTTTTCTTCAATATCATAATCTCTCAGCTGCTGTCTCATCCGTGAGACTTGGGCACAACATCTGCTCGCAACTATGTACTCTGCTTCAGCTGTGATGTAGCTATTGAATTTTGTTTCTTACTGAACCAAGAAACCAACCTATTTCCAAGCATTTCACATGTACTTGAAGTACTCTTTCTGTCAACTCTACATCCAGCATAGTCCGAGTCGGGTATCCTACCCGACTTGAATCCTCCTTCTTTTGGATACCATAAGTGACTTCCGGCATCCTCAAATACCTTAGGATTCTCTTAGGCTGCGGTCATGTGGCTCTCTTTTGGTGCGATTGAAATCTAGCACATACACCTACTTTGCAAAGGTGATGTCAGTGCGCTTGTTGTTAGATAGAGCAATCATCCAATGAGGGCTCTATATCTGGTTTGATCACCAGCTTTGCTATCTGTATCCATGTCCATCTTGACTGATGTATTCATAGGAATCTTCACAAAAGACTTTTCTTCCATACAAAATTTCTTCATCAAATCTCTGGTATACTTGGTTTGGCTTATGAAGGTTCTATCCTCCAATTGCTTGACTTGAAGTCCTAAGAAGAAAGTCAGCTCTCCCATCATGATCATCTCAAATTTACCTTGAATGAGGTTTGAGAACTTATCACACAGCTCTTTGTTTGTGGAACCAAAAATGATGTCATCCACATATATTTGAACAAGTAGTATACTCTCTCCATCTTGAATCCTGAAGAGTGTTCTATCAACTTTGCCTTTGGTGAATCCATTGTCAGTTAGAAATGGAGACAATGTATCATACCATGCTCTTGGTGTTTGTTTCAATCCATACAATGCTTTCTTGAGCTTGTATATTTTATCTCCAATAGTTTTCTGCTCAAAACCTGAAGGTTGTTTAATATAGACTTCTTCTTCTAACAGTCCATTAAGAAATGCACTCTTCACATCCATTTGATATATACAGTGAAGTTCATGTGTGCAACATAAGCAAGAAACATCCTTATTGCTTCCAATCTGGCAACAGAAGCAAAGGTTTCATCAAAATCTATACCTTGTTCTTGGCAAAACCCTTTGGCTACCAATATGATTTGTTTCTTACAACAGATCCTTCCTCAATCATCTTGTTTTTGAAAACCATTTTGTACCAATAACATTTTGGTGGGTTGGCCTTTGAACTAGTTCCCATACTTTTTTTCTTTCAAACTGATTCAGCTCTTCTTGCATGGCCTGAATCCATTGTTTGTCATCCAATGCTTGAGACATATCTTTAGGCTCTATTTGGGAAATAAAACAAGTGAACAAGGCTTAATGTTGTGCTCTGGATCTGGTTCTTATGTGTAGGTCCCAAGAGGTGTGGTGTAAGGTTTAGAAGGGGGGTTGAATAAACCTTACCAAATTTTCGATTTTAGTCCTTTTAAATAGTTCGTTAGAGTTGAATCAAATCAGTTGTGTCCATGGGAGATAGCTAAGTTAGTTATTCATCTATGTTACCCACTCAACATACTCGATAGAGTTGTCGATATTATAACTCAGCTGCTTAAGCCAAATACTTAACTTGGCTAATTTGGTTTTTACCAGCGGAAGACTTAACACCCTTTGATTTAATTTAAGCTTGTTTTAAACACTTGATTTTTAGCACTTGGTTAATTATTAGTTGGATAGCAAATATAAACTTATCAACAGATATAAAATAAATATGCAGGAAAGTAAATTGCTGAAAGTAAATTGACACAAGCATTTTATAGAGGTTCGAAGATGGGGTAATTCTTATAATCCTCTCTTCTCCAACTCCTGTAGGAATCCACTAAGTAATAGATCTATTTACAAAGCGGTTATCAGTCTGGAGACAGCATTGATCACAAAGTTGGCTTCTTTTGCGACTCGGCTTCTTCACAGGGTAGCTGCCTTGCTACTTCAGCTTCAATTTCTCAAGTTCTTGGATTTGATCACGAAGCCCTCCAACAAACTTGATACTTGGTTCGACCTTGAACTTTCTAGAATCATCAACTTGGAAAGTAGACCCCTTTTATTTCTTCAAATGTTTCTTTTTCAACTGGTTGAAGTAATATCTCCTTCACGGCTTGTGTTGGATCGAGTTTCTTCGAGTTTTAGGCTTGAGGAATTGCTTTGAGAATTTTGCAGATTACTTGCTTGAATATTGCTTGTTCGTTCGTGGTTCAGCTAACCTTTTCTCAATAGCTTCTTCAGCCTTTTATAGTGCACATTTGAAATTTGCCCGTTGAAGAGATAGGCTAGTTTCAAATGTCACTTTGTGTTCGTTGGCTTGTCTTGTTTTGGTCTGCAGCCTTGGTGATGTTGACCTTTCCTCGTATTAAATGGTATTCCAGCATTGCAGGTTTCTTACACAAGGTGCAGTATTTTCCATTGGCTCATTCCTTTTGCACAATTCTGGGCCAAACACTTTAAGACCTGGCATCTTGATGTATTAATATATCAAGTAATATCCTTGACGTTATTCAACGGATCTAAGTCAGTTGTCTTGACTTGACTGCTGCCTTTACCCTAGGTGACTTGAGTCTGCTCCGATCATGGGATTGACTCAACTATCACTTCAACTGATAGACTTGGCTTCTTGAGTTGCCTTGACTGACGCTTCTCACAGTTGTTCCTTAGCTGACTCTCCTTTAATCGAGTCCTTGACTTCCTTCTAGGCCATACTCAGCTGACACACAATAGAGTCTTCATTCCAGTCCGTAGTTGACTTCTTGTTATCTTTGACATAGTTGACTTAACTCAGCTCTTCCAGTCCTATCTATTACAAATGCATAATTACAAAGAAACGTGGGGTGCCAACTTCCTAGTTTAGTTTTACATGGTATCATCAAAATCTAACAAATAAATTTCCTAATAATTTCCCTCTTTTTGATGATGCCAAAACTTAAACCATAAAACATAAGTAAACAGCAAACATACAAGCAGTGTAGTAACACAAAATGTATGCTTAGAATAATCATTTTATTGATCATAATATTCTTGTCCTTTACAAAGCTGTTTACAATAAGTATCAGAGCCTTTTATATAAATATTACAATACATTGTTCATCTAAGCTAAGATACATAGAGAGTGAAAATTACAGGGAAATTCACTGAGCTATTACAGGAGACTTACATTAATGTATTTACAACAAGTAAAATACACGAAGGGGTTCGCAACACACTTCAGCGCCTTTGTTGTTTCCTTCTTCTCTCTTCTTCTTCAGCCCTCTCACTGTCATCATCAACTATCTTCCTCTTCTTCTCCTCTTCATCTCTATTCTTTTTCTCATACGCTCGCCTAGCAGCAAGGTCATCCCTTCACTTCCTTTCTTTCCATTCGTGAGAAGTTCTCTCATTCTTAGCTTTTTGCCTTCTGGCAGCTTCAGCGTTCTTGCGTGCAACCTCTAGATTTGCAAGGTGGTCATGCCCAGCCCAGTATGTGATCCCTTTCTTTTGTGTATCAACAAACGTAACATCTTTTGGTCTTGGCTATGGTTGAGAACCTCTTCCACTGCCACCATGTCATCCCCATCCTGACTCAGCTCCTCTTCCTCTTAGCGTATAATCTACTAGAGCTTTAGACTTTCCAGCTGAGTGACTGCTGGAAGTCTGCTGCTTATCAGTTGATTGACACACTTCCAATCCCTTCTCCCTATACACATCCCACGCTTGAGGTAGAGTCATTCCTTGAAAGTAATCTTCTACTTCCAGAGTCTGAAACTCCTCTAGAGATCTGGGCTCAGATCCAACATCAGGCATTGTAATGTCCTTCAGGGGCTTGATCATAGCATAGTCCTTTCCAACTGGAGGACCACCATATTGCTTCAAAAGCTCTTCCACGCGAGCTGACTGCTTCTCAGCTACTTCATCAAATGCAACTTTGATGGCCTTCCTTTTATCCTTCATGGCCACCTCAGCTCTTTCAATGGGTAGGTTCAGGGGTAGCTTGCTGAGAATTGAGTCCGTGACTTCACCTAGCTGTGGGGTTTCAACATACATCAATTTTAAAGGAAGATTTTTGGTTGAACTTCCTTCCCCCTCAGCTTTATCACTTCCTTTCTTCACTTCTTCTTTCAATCCCTTAAGGGCCTCATGTTCCCCCTTTTTGGCATCAACACCAAAGGAAAGAGGTATCCCAGGGAATAGTCCACTAAGGAGGAAATCCAGTCGGCTGTTTGTTGAGTTCTGCTTGGAGTCTGTTGTAGAATAGGCTTTGCAAAACTCTGAGCGAGTAGCCTTCGACTCAAAAGTCACTAACTTCATTTCAACCATAAGGAGACTGAACTTATCATTCATGTTGTTCTCGAGTCGAGTGATCCCAGTCTTGTGAAAGTGCTGTAGCAGCTCCATATCCGACTTATGGGAGGTTTCCATCCTTACTATGTATTCCTTCATCCTCTGCTGATACATAGAGGTGTCCGCACTCCATACAAGCATTTCGGCAAATAGGGCCTTGAAGTAACGGACCTGCTCCGAACACATGGTTATCTGTTGTGCATCCCATTCCCTTATGCGAACTATAATCCCTCTCAAATCGGCTGTGAGGGTAGCATCTTGATTATCCAATCTCAAATCTAGAGAGGCCTGTTGGCGTTCCATCTTCTCAATCTCCTCGCAGATCTTCTTGAAGGCTTCATGGAACTCAGCTGTCGGGTTTGACTCAGCTGCTGACCACTCTGAATCGAAATCAAAGTTTACTGGCACAATCATATCTGTAAGAATGACGGGCTCTTCCTGCACGGTATTTCCTTAGTTCTACAGCAGATTCATCCTCCATGTCAGGCATTTTAGCAGTGAATGGGAATGTGTTCCAAAACATCATTGCAAACGAATGGTATCCCTGAGGCTTCACCTTGGGGGTCCTGACTCTGAGGTTCCTGCAATGATTCAGCTCTTTGTGCCTCAGCTGCAATAGTGTCATCGGTAGATATTGTTGCAGCTGTGAAAGCCTGCGATTGAGCTGTGGGAGTCATCATTGCCGTAGCTGTGGTAGCCTATGTAGTTGACTCGGTTCAGTGGGCGATTGAGATTGTTTGCTCACCGTGTCTTAACACTTTCTCGTCTCACCGAATTTTCCAATTGAGTAATCATGTCCTCAGTTGTATCATCAGCGTCAATGGAAGATGATGAGGCCTTTTGAGTTGGCTCATCATCAAAGTTGAATCTCATTCGAGTTGTCTTATCACTGACTTGGCTCTAAGATTTTAGAACATCTTCAAATTTGTCCATCGAAATATCTTCATGGTGTGTAGACTCGGCTTCATCCTCCGATCCCAAAACTGATGTATCAATGTGCTCTTGGGAATCGTGAAGGGCGCTGATCTCCTCTTCTGCAGTAGCTCCTTCAAGTTGAGGAATGTTCTTTTCTCCTTGCTCTTTACCTAGGGAATTCTCAACCTCCCTTAGGCTTTTGTTATCCCCAACAGTCTCAACTGCTGTAGGGTCTTCAACAGTCCCTTCGACAGTCTCAACCGTCTTAGGGTCTTCTACAATCCCTTCAACAGATGCAAGTGTCTTAGGGTCTTCGACCGTGGCATCCTTTGGAGTCTCAATTCCTTGGATTGCACTTTCATGACCCAGAGTCTCAACTCCTAGGGTCTCTCCATCCTTTGCCTTAGCTGCAGCAGCAGTTTCATCGGTCTTCAAAGAAGTTGACATTTTAGCTGAGACAGGCTCAACTATTCGAGCATCGTTAATGTCACTCTGCTATTCGGTGATCTTCTCATTCGCCTCCAAACTGCAATGTTTGTTCTCCCACAACATCCTCCGACCTTGCTGTGGTGGAGACGGTTTCCCCCTCAGCTGGTGCACCAGCTAAGTGAGAGATAATGGGGTCACTCTGTTCCTGAGACACGTCTATTGTTCCATCTGAGTGATCAGCCATAAGGGTAGGTGTGTTAACACCTTCTTCAGGGTTAGGCTTGGCTTGGGGGACCAAAGTCCCAACTTCATTGCCATGTCCCTGAGAGCTATCAGTTGAGTGCACGGGGGACGTGATCGTTGCAATAACTGTTGCAATCTGCCGCGCCACTCCCAAAGGATCAGTCCTGGGAGAGACTTTGGATGACTCTCCTAGACCCTCTAGAAGACTCATCTCGTGCATGGCTTGGGATTTTGTAATAGCCTGCTACATTTCGAACTTCTCTTCTACAGCAGTTGGATCCATGTCTTCATTACTGTCAGTAGACTCATGAATGTGCTCATAAATCCCTGACTGCAGACATATCTTGGACTTCTCCAAGGCTTGTGCATGCTCCTCAGTTTTCTCCTTCTCTTCCTCCTTGATAAGGCGGAGGGTTTCCATACAACTCTCTTCATTTAGAGGACATTGGACAGATGCATATCCAAGGAACCTAAGAAGTTCCTCCTCCTCCTCCTCAATGAAATCTGGACGAGCAAACTAATGCATGGAGTAATCCAACTTCCACGCCCTCCATTCCCTCAATCTTCTCTAAATGTCTGGGTAGACTGGAGAATACATAATCAAGTCATCATCATCTTTTTCCAGTCTCCTGAATAGGGGCTAATGGGGCTTGCTCCTCCTAAGACTCAACTGCGTCTGTCTGAGGTGGGTCTTCTTCTCTCTGCTGATCAACATCAGCAGTCTTCTTGGGGGCATCTACTATCTCTGGAGACTGCTCCTCTTGAGCATTAGCAGTCTCCTCCTACTTCTCTGGCTGAGTACCAAACTCGGCTGTCTTCTCCAACTCAAATTTTAAATGTAGTCTTCGCTTGGTGGCAACCAACTGGATCTCAGGTTCCACCTATTCAGGCTCTTCCTCGGGGAAGGCATGTGTTTCAATATAGGGTTTCTTAGAAGCAGCTGCCTTTTTGGACTTGGCAGTCCGCTTCTTCTTCACAATAGGAGAAGGAATTTGGGGTTCCTCCTCTATCTCAACTGCGGGGGCAAGTGTCTCGGCTGCGTGGGTAGTGGCTTTGGTTTTGGCTGCGGGGGTAGGTGCTTTCTTCGATTTGGCTGCTGGGGTAGGAGCAGGCTTAGATGGTGCATCTCTCTTCTTGGATTTCTGCTTTGGAGAGAGAGTTGGGGAGGTCTCAGCTGTGTCTTTAGTAGGGTCAACTGATTCCCCCTCACTCATATCCATCTTTCTTGCATGTGCCTTCTTCTGGGCTCCGGAGAGGTTCGCCTTGAACATCTTGTTGTTTGCATGGAAGGGCTTGCCATGGCGCAGCGCAATGCCCTTCACCTCTATCAAATGGCCAATGACTAGGCCATAACCTAGTGAACAGCTAAAGGTCCCATCCTCCTTGAAGGACCTGTTCATTACATCCTGGCATATTCGGCTAAAGACGAGCTCAGCCCAATTCACCTTCTTCTCTTGCATGATCACAACCATCACGATCAACTTGGTCTTGGACAACTGATTAAAGCTCCCAAATTTCATATCCACGCACTTGGACACGATGTCCATCAGTTTGTGGTAGTCTTCCTTCAAAAACTCCTTTTTGGCTATATACACAACCATCGCATCATACTCTGACTTGGCAACTTCTTTCCAAGCTACAGCCAAGTTGACATCCTTCTCAGTGATGTCCTTCAATCCTCAGTGGGCAAAAAGCAGTGCTCAGCAAGGTCCTTAGCAGTTATTTTGATGTCCTTGTTGTGGACGGATGAACGGATTTCATCGTCGTGAACCTCTGAATTCATGTAGAACATGGCAACTTCCTCCAAATACGTGTGCGTGAACTGCATCGTCAAAAAGTCTTTCAGGCCAGACTTTTCTAGCTTTTCAGCTATCTTCTTCACAAGGGCACCATCAACACCCTGTTTGATCATTCCAGCGAAATCCACGGATGATCCAGAGTGGATTTTCTCGGACAACAACACGAAATCATGAGTGCTTGCCATTTTCAATGATTTTACCGATTAAAAATGCGAAAAACGAACTTAAAGAACTAGGGTTTCGAACTTAGTTGCAGAGAGAATGAACTTTCTTTACTGAAGATGAGTAGGTTGCTTGAGTAGAAAGAAAGTGAAATTTCATATATAAGGGACGTGAAAAGACGATTTTTGGAATTTGAAAATGTTGATCAAAATCAACGGTCAAGGTTAAGCCTTCAAAACTGCATTAATTTCCCCACATTAAATGCAGCAGCATTTATATCCAATCATATGGTTTACTGTGCAGCTTTTATGCTGATAGTCATAATTACGCTGACATCATTCTTAAAAACATTCCCGCTCAATTAAAACGACTGCGTTTTTGTCACTTAACTCATAAATGATTCAACTTTCTTCCAAAGTGACTAAACTCTGCTTCTCTCTTCACATGATGTAACTCAGCTGTCAGCTAACTCTATACAGCTGACTTCCAGACTAGGTTGTTTCACTTGGCTTAAATGTGGAACTTTCTCATTTTCCATTTTCTTATCCTCTTTCTCTGCTGATTGAGTCTTATGAGTATACTAACTCAACTCAATTAACGCTAACTCATTCTTGAGCTCTTCAAACCTCCACTCGCATAATGGCTTTGTGACTATATCAGCTAATTGCTTATCAGTCGAGATGTATTCTAAAGTAATGTCTTTCTTTTCAATACGATCTCTTATAAAATGATATCTGACATCAACGTGCTCTGTTCTTGAATGCAACACTGGATTCTGAGTGATTGCAATAGCACTGGTGTTATCACACATAATTGGAATATCTTTTTCTTCAATATTAGAATCTCTCAGCTGATGTCTCATTCATAAGACTTGGGCACAGCAGATGCCCTCAGCTATGTACTCTGCTTCAGCTGTGGATGTAGCTACTAAATTTTGTTTCTTGCTAAACCAAGAAACCAATCTATTTCAAGCATTTGACATGTACCTGAAGTACTCTTCATGTCAACTCTACATCCAAAGATAGTTTGAGTCCGAGTATCCTACGGCAATCCTTCTTCCTTTAGATACCATAAGTGACTTCCTCGGCATCCCTTCAAACACCTTAGGATTCTCTTAGTCATTTGCATCATGTGGCTCTCTTTAGGTGCAGATTGAAATCTTGCACATACACCTACTACAAAGATGATGTCCTGTGCCTGCTTTGCATTAATAGAGAAATGATCCAAAGAGGGCTCTATATCTAGTTTGATCCACAACTTTGCCATCTGCATCCATGTCCATCTTGACTGATGTATTCATAGAAATCTTCACAGAAGACTTTTCTTCCGCATCAATTTCTTCATCAAATCTCTGGTATATTTGGTTTGGCTTATAAAGGTTCAATCCTTCAATTGCTTGACTTGAAGTACTAAGAAGAAAGTCAACTCTCATGTCATGCTCATCTCAAATTTGCCCTGCATGAGGTTGGAGAACTTGTCACACAACTATTTATTTGTGGAACCAAAAATGATATCATCCACATATATTTGAACAAGTAGTATACTCTCTCCATCTTGAATCCTGAAGAGTGTTCTCATCAACCTTTCCTTTGGTGAATCCATTGTCGCTTAGAAATTGTTTCAATCCATATAATGCTTTCTTGAGCTTGTAGACCTTATCTCTAATAAGAAATGCAGCATAAGCAAGAAATGCACTCTTCACATCCATTTGATATATACAATGAAGTTCTTGTATGCAGCATAAGCAAGAAACACCCTTATTTCTTCCAATGTGGCAACAAGAGCAAAGGTTTCATCAAAAACTATACCTTCTTCTTGGCAATACCCTTTGGCTACCAATCTTGCTTTGTTTCTTACAACATATACTTCCTCATTCATCTTGTTCCTGAAAACCCATTTAGTACCAATAACATTTTGGTAGGTTGGCCTTTGAACTAATTCCCATATTTTGTTCCTTTCAAACTGATTAAGCTCTTCTTGCATGGCCTGAATCCAATGTGTGTCTTCCAATACTTGAGACACATCTTTAGGCTCTATTTGGGAAATGAAACAAGTGAACATAGCTTCATGCTTTGCTCTGGATCTGGTTCTTATGCCATCTCTAACATCTCCAATAACTAACTCTGGTGGATGGTCTCTCAGCCATCTCACATCAGGTTGGAGTAAGTCTGCTGGATTCAGCCATCTTGCAGCTAAGTTGTCTTGAACAACTCTTTCATCTTCATTAAATTGTAGACCTTCCAGCTATCTTTGAGATTCAACTATCTCATCTTCATCAGGGTTGAGTGCTCTCACTTCAGCTTCAACATAAGGACTCTTCTGCATAGTTGGTTGATTCAGCTTATCAGCTAACTCATTAATGTCTTCTCCATGCACATTAGGTTTATCCAAACCACATGGATAGACTCTTCTGTGACCATAGACCTCTTGTTCAGCACTCTATACGCTTTACTCTCAGCTGAGTATCCCAAAAAGATACCTTCATCAACTTTAGCATCAAAAGCCTTAAAATTATCTTTGCCATTATTATGGATGAAACATATACATCCAAATATCTTGAAATATCCAACATTTGGCTTTCTCCCTGTCCAAATCTCATAGGGAGTCTTGGTCAATTGCCTGTTAATCATGCATCTATTCTGAGTATAGCATGTTGTATTTATGGCTTCAGCTTCATAGGAAATCCAACTTCATCTAACATGGTCCTTGCAGCTTCCTTGAGAGTTATGTTCCTTCTTTCAGCTACTCCATTCTGCAGTGGAGTCCTTGCTGCTGATAATTCTCGAGGAATACCATTTTCAACACAATACTGAGTTATAATCCCATTGACAAACTCAGTTCCCCTGTCAGATCTTATCTTTATAATGGTTTGACTCTTCTCATTTTGAACTCTTCTCATCAGCTGAGGTAACTTCTGCAAAGTTTCCTTCTTTTTACACATGAAAATTATCCATGTATATTTTGAATAATCATCCATCACTACTAGGGTGGATTTCTTTCCACTTATGCTAGCTGGCTCAACTAGACCAAATAAATCCATATGCAAAAGATGCAATATCCTTGTTGATGAAGGACGTGGCTTATCCTTGAATGATGATTTGATTTGCTTTCCCATCTGGCATGCATCACATACACTTTCTTTCTTCTACATTGAGTCTAGCAATCCTTCTACAATATGACTCCTTGCAAGCTTGTTGATTCTCTTGAAGTTCAGGTGACTCAGCTTCTTATGCCAAAACCAACTTTATTCGGATGTGCTCTTTGCTAGCAGACATGTGCTCAGTGTTGCAGTAGACCAATCTACCATATACATATTTTTTTGCCTTGTACCTTGAAACACTATTTCATTCGACTCAACATCTTTGATTTGACATATCCCCATGTTGAACCCTACATTGTAGCCCTTGTCATAGAGTTGGCTGATACTTAGCAGGTTGAAGTAGAGGCCTTCAACATAAGCAACATCTGTGATCTCTAATCCATTTTTCTTGATGGATCATGTGCCTTCGATCTTGCCTGGAGCTTCATTTCCTCCAAATATGACTTTTGCATCTCTAATCTCCTTGTATTTTGATAGATGTTTCTTGTTTCCTGTCATATATCTGTAACAACCACTATCCATGTACTAGGTTCCTTGGCACTCAGCTGTTCCTTGAACCTGCAATCAGGGAAATCAGTTTTTAGGTACTCATACTTGTCTGGGTCCTGGGGGGTTAGTGATGTAGATGCTCCAACCAACCCACAACCAGATGATCTGACTTAAGAGGTTGCCATCTATCAGTGCCATAATCATAGTGCACATTAGCAAATTGCTTTGGGGTTTTAGGATCATACAGTTGTCTCTTTTGTCTTTATGCTTGTGTTTGTGTTTTAGCAATTGCTTTCTTGGGGTAGTTGTGGTATTTCTGAGTGTAGTGCTTGGGTGCATATGTGTGCTGATAAAAGCTTTTTTCCCTTTGTAATGACCTTTGCTGATGTTTAGGTCTTTGCCATGTTGGCTTATATTCCATAGGTCTTTGCTGATGTTTCACATTATTCCAATCAGCATGGTTAGGATAGTTTCTACTATTCCCATCATATGTATTTCTCTGATGAAATTTCTGGGGTTTTTGGCAGCTCTGTTTGCTTCTCACAGAGTATTTTCTGTTTGGAGTCTACTAAGGGACACGACTGAATTTCTTCTCAGCTGTCCATTCATAACCAAGGCCAATATGATTGTGATTATGCTTTGGAGTGAATGTGGGTGCAGCGTTTGGTGTTTTGGGTTTTGGAATGCTTCATTGTTTGAAGATCCTTTTTCCAAAATCACTCTTGGATTTTGACTATGCACAAAGAAATTAAATCCTATGTCTGTCTTGTCTTCACATTCCTTTTGACTCATAATAAGTTTATCCATTGATTTGGATGCTTTTGTAAATGAGGCAGTCACATTTTTAAGATCTTTTTCCCTCTTTTCTGAAGCAACTAACTCTGCTATTATCTTGATATTTTCATCCTTCAGCTTAGTGTTCTCATCAGCTATGTGACTCAAAGTACTCAGTTCTTTTGTCAGTTGTGAGTTTTGGCTTTTAAGCTGGTTGTTTTCCTCATTTGAGATTGTGTGTGAGGACTTTATGTGTTCAAAATCTTTCATCATTTTGCCTAATGAATCATAAAGATCTGTGGATGATGGAGTGTGTGTATCACAATCACTATCACTTGAATCAGAATGAGATGAGTTAGAGTGTACCTCATCTTCTTGATCTTGTTCTTTGGCCATGAGGCGGATCATAGCCTCTTCTTCAGAATCACTAGAGTAGTCTGCTTCACAACTATCTGAGTCTGTTGCCTCTTTGCACTTAGCTGGCTCAGCAGCCAACATGGTTTTCTTCTTTTCTTGTCTTCTTCCCTTGAATACTTTTCTTTCTTCTTCATTTGTAATCTCAGTAAATCTGGCATCCAGCTGATCTAGAGTTTCACCTGCAAGCATTTTAAAATTTTCAAAACTTTTGTATTACAACAATTAATTTGTTCTCTTTAATTTGTTCTGATCCTTCACAAATTAAAGTCAGTTTTTCCCAAATTTCTTTTGCAGATTTGCAAGATTTGACTTTGTTGAACATGGCTTTGTCCAACGTTTTGTAGAGTATATCCCTGGCCACATTGTTCAGGTTATATCTCTTCTTATCTTCATTTGTCCATTCAGTCCTTGGTTTTTCAACCATGGCAACTTCTTCCCCTTCAGCTGCAGCTGCTCTTCTTACAACCGTGTGGACTTTAGGTATTTGCAGTGGCCCATCCTCAATCACAAGCCACATTTCATCATGTAATGCAGATAGATGAGCCTGCATACGAATTTTCCAGTCATCAAACTCTTCCACAGTGAACATTGGAATGCGAGTTAAATTTGTTTCCATGATAATAAATTTGCTTTAAAGATGAAAGACATTGAAAAACATAAGTGTTAAAACCTTTTGAAAAGATAGAGATCGAGTTCAGTAACCGGTGCGAAAGGCTCAAAGAACCAGAGTGACCGCTCTGATACCACTTGCAGATCCCAAGGGGTGTGGTGTAAGGTTTACAAAGTGGGGGTTGAGTAAATCTTACCAAATTTTCGATTTTAGTCGTTTTAAATAGTTCAAATCAGCTCTGTGTCCTTGGGAGACAACTAAATTGGCTATTCAGCTAAGTTACCCACTCAACAGACTCGATAGAGCTATTGATAGTATAACTCGGCTGCTTAAGCCAAATACTTAACTTGGCCGATTTGGATTTTAATAGCGGAAGACTTAACACCTTTTGATTTTTTTAAGCTTGTTTTATGCACTTGGTTAATTATCAGTTGGATAGCAAATATAAACATATCAGCAGATATAAAATAGATACGCAGGAAAGTAAATTGCTGAAAGTAAATTGACACAAGTATTTTACAGAGGTCCGAAGATGGGGTAATTCTTCTAATCCACTCTTCTCCAACTCCTGGAGGAATCCACTAAGTAACAGATCAGTTTACAAAGCGGTTATCAGTCTGGAGACAGTCTTGATCACGCAGTTGGCTTCTCTTGCGACTCAGCTTCTTCACAGGGTAGCTGCCTTGCTACTTCAACTCACTTCTCAAGTTCTTGGATTTGATCACGAAGCCCTCCAACAAACTTGATACTTGGTTCGACCTTGAACCTTCTATAATCCTTCAACTTGAAAAGTAGACCCCTTTTGTTTCTTCAAAAGTTTCCTCTTCAACTGGTTGAAATCTCTCCTTCACAGCTTGTGTTGGATCGAGTTTCTTTGAGTTTTAGGCTTGAGGAATTGCTTGAATTGCTTTGAGAATTTTGCAGATTACTTGCTTGAATATTGCTTCTTCGTTCGTGGTAACCTTTTGTCAATAGCTTCCTCAGCCTTTTATAGTGCACATTTGAAATTTACCCATTGAGGAGATAGGCTAGTTTCAAATGTCACTTTGTGTTTGTTGGCTTGTCTTGTCTTGGTCTGCAGTCTTAGTGATGTTGACCTTTTCTCGTATTAAATGGTATTCCAGCATTGTAGGTTTCTGACACATGGTGCAGTGTTTCCCATTGGCTCATTCCTTTTGCACAATTCTGGGCCAAACACTTTAAGACTTAGCAGCTTGACATATTACTATATCAAGTATTATCCTTGACTTTATTCAACGGATCTAAGTCAGTTGTCTTGACTTGACTACTGCCTTTACCCCAAGTGGCTTGAGTATGCTCCAATCATGGGATTGACTCAACTATCACTTCAACTGATAGACTTGGCTTCTTGAGTGGACTTGACTAACACTTCTCACAGTTGTTCCTCAGCTGACTCTCCTTGATCGAGTCCTCGACTTCCTTCTAGGCCATACTCACCGACACACATCGTAGTCTTCATTCCAAATCCATGATTGACTTCTTGTAATCATTGACATAGCCGACTTGACTCACTCTCTTTGAGTCCTATCTATTACAATGCATAATTACAAAGAAAAGTGGGGTGCCAACTTCCTAGTTTAAGTTTTACATTGTATCATCAAAATCTAAGAAATAAATTTCCTAACATTATGCCACCTCTAACATCTCCAATAACTAACTCAGGTGGATGGTTTCTTAGCCATCTCACTTCAGGTTGGAGTAAGTCTGCTGGATTCAACCGTCTCGCAGCTAAGTTTTCTTGAACAACTCTTTCATCTTCATTCAGCTGTAGACCTTCCAGCTGTCTTTGAGATTCAGCTATCTCATAATCATCAGGGTTGAGTGCTCTCACTTCAGCTTCAATATAAGGACTCTTCTGCATAGTTGGCTGATTCAGATTATCAGCTAACTCATCAATGTCTTCTTCATTCACATTAGGTTCATCAAAAACCACATGGATAGATTCTTCTGTGTCCATAGTCCTCTTGTTCAGCACTCTATAGGCTTTACTCTCAACTGAGTATCCCAAAAAGATACCTCCATTAGCTTTAGCATCAAAAGCCTTCAAATTATCATTACTATTATTATGGATGAAGCATTTACATCCAAATATCTTGAAATATCCAACATTTGGCTTTCCCCTTGTCCATATCTCATAGGGAGTCTTGGTTAGTTGCCTATATCATGCATCTATTCTGAGTATAGCATGTTATGTTTATGGCTTCAGCCCAAAATCTCTTAAGCAATCCAGCTTCACTAACATGGTTCTTGCAGCTTCATTGAGAGTTATGTTCCTTCTTTCAGGTATTCCATTCTGTTGTGGAGTCCGTGCTGCTGATAACTCATGAGCAATACCATTTTCAACACAATACTGAGTTATAATTCCATTGACAAACTCAGTTCCCCTGTCAGATTTTATCTTTATAATGGTTTGACTCTTCTCATTTTGAACTCTTCTCATTAGCTGAGGTAACTTCTGCAAAGTTTTCTTCTTTTTACACATGAAAATTGTCCATGTATATCTTGAATAATCATCCACCACCACTAAGGTGTATTTCTTTCCACGATGCTTGCCGCTCAATCGGACCAAATAAATCCATGTGCAATGATGCAATATCCTTGTTGAAGAAGCACTTGGCTTATCCTTGAATGATGATTTGATTTGCTTTCCCATTTGGCATGCATCACAAATACTTTCCTTCTTATACACTGAGTCTGGAAATCATTCCACAAGATGACTCCTTGCAAGCTTGTTGATTGTCTTGAAATTCAGATGACTCAGCTTCTTGTGCCACAACCCACTTGATTCGGTTGTACTCCTTGCTAGCAGACATGTGTTTGGTGTTGCAGTAGACCAATCTACCACATACATATTATTTTGCCTTGAACCTTGCAACACTATTTCATTGAACACAACATCTTTGATCTGGCATATTCCCATGTTGAATCCTACATTGTAGCCCTTGTCACAGAGTTGGCTGATGCTTAACAGGTTGAAGTTGAGGCATTCAACATAAGCAACATCTGTGATTTTCAAATCCTATGCCTTTGATCTCTCCTGGAGCTTCATTACCTCCAAATATGTCTGGAACAGCCACTATCCATTACCAGGTTCCTTGGCACTCAGTTGTTCCTTGAACCTGCAATCAAGGAAATCAATTTTTAGGTACACATACTTGTTTGGGTCCTGGGGAGTTAGTGTTATAAGATGTTCCAACCAACTTATAGCCAGATGATCTGACTCTAAGAGGTTTCCATCTATCAGTATCATAATCATAAAGCACTTTAGCAAATTGCTTGGGGTTTTAGGATCATACAACTGTCTCTTTTGTCTGTATGCCTCTGTGTGTGTGTTTTAGAAATTGCTTTCTTGGGATAGTTATGAAATCTCTGAGTGTAGCGCTTGGATGTATATGTGTGCTGATAATAGCTCTTTTGCCTTGGGAATGACCTTTGCTGAGGTTGAGGTCTTTGCCATTTTGGCTTGTATTCCATAAATCTTTGCTGATGTTTCACATTATTCCAATCAACTTGGTTTGGATATTTTCTACCATTCCCATCATATATATTTCGTTGATGAAATTTTTGGTGCTTTTGGTAGATCTATTTGCTTCTCACTGATTATTTTCTGTTTGGAGTCCGCTTGAGGGACTGTCAATTTCTTCTCGCTTGTCCTTTCAAAGATACTCAATCGGCTTTTTTCCTTTCCCTTTATAACCAAGGCCAGTATGATTGTGATTGTGTTTTGGAGTAAATGTGGGTGCAACATTTGGTGTTTTGGCTTTTTGAAATGCTTCATTGCTTGAAGATCCCTTTTCCAAAATCACTCTTGGAGTTTAACTATGCACAAAGGAATTAAATCATATGCCGCCTCTTGTCTCCACATTCTTTTTGACTCATAATAAGTTCATCCAATGATTTGGATGCTTTTGTAAATGAGGCAATCACATTTTTAAGATCTTTTTCCTTTTTTTCTCAGAGCTAACTAACTCGCTATGTTCTTGCATTTTCACCTTGATTAATATTTTCATCGGTATGTGACTCGTGAGTATCGACTCTTTTGTCACCGTGAGTTTTAGCTTTTAAGCCGGGCTGTTTTCCTCATTTAAAAGTGTGTGAGAGGTTTTAATGTGCTCAAAATCTTTCATTATTTTGCCTAATGAATCATAAAGATCTGTGGGTGATGAAGTGTGTGTATCACAGTCACTATTACCTGAATCAGAATGAGATGAGTTAGAGTGTACCTCATCTTCTTGATCTTGTTGATCTTGTTCTTTGTCCATGAGGCAGATCAAAGCCTCTTCTTCTGTGTCACTTGAGTAGTCAGATTCACTACTCTCTGAGTCTGCTGCTTCTTTGCAGCAGTCTTAGCAGCCAACATGGCTTTCTTCTTTTCCTGTCTTCTTTCCCTGAAGACTCTTTTTTCTTATTCCATTCTATACTTGTTGATCAAGGGTATAAGCGTTGACAACAACAAATGTCCTAGTTATGTCTCAAATTCCAACACAGATTCTCAGCTCTTTGATCAGCTCTGTTAGTCCTTTGATTATCAGCTCTCTGATAATCAGCTCTTTGATTCTCGGCTCTTTTGGGTGGCCTGTCCTCCCTTGCTTTGGAGGGTGTTGAATATCTTCTGGAGGTTTCACGCTTGTTCCTTTTATAGTTCCTGCTAAAGAACTCGTTGAATCTTTTAACCATAAAGGCAATCTCCTCCTGGTCAATGGTTTCCTTTGGCTCAGCTCTTTTCCCATCACTGGTGAACAATGCAGCTGTCTTGGGTATAGATGTTTCCTCTTGCTCTTTCCTTCTCAGGTCAAAATCATAGGCTTTGAGGTCTGGTAATAGCTCATGGTTGGATGTTTTTGAGAGGTCCATTGAATGTCTCAGAGCCATGACCTTCATTTCCCATTCAGCTGGGAGGACTCTTAAAATCTTCATACACACCTCATTCTATGTATATTTTTTCCCAAGAGCTGAAAGCTCATTTGTTATCTCTCAAATCGGCATCCAACTGATTCATCCTGCAAACATTTTAAAGTTTTCAAATTTTTGAACAACAACAGTTAATTTATTCTCCTTAATTTGTCCCAAATTTCTTTTGCAGATTTGCAAGATTTGACTTTGTTGAACATGGCTTTGTCCAACGTTTTGTAGAGTATATCCTTGGCCACATTGTCCAGGTTATATCTCTTTCTATCATCGTTTGTCCATTCAGTTCTTGGTTTTTCAACCATCACTGGTCTTTCTTCAAAGAATTCTCCTTTAGTGCAGGTGCGGCTCTTAACAATGATGTTGACTGTGTAAATTCCAATGGCCCATCCTCTATCACTAGCCACATTTCATCGTGTAAGGCGGATAGATGAGCCTGCATGCGAATTTTCCAATCATCAAACTCTTTCACAATAAACATTGGAATATGAGTTAGATTTGCTTCCATGATAATAACTTTGTTTTAAAAATGAAAGACTTTGAAAAACACAAGTGTTAAAACCTTTGAAAAAGATTGAGATCTAGTTCAGTAACCAGTGCGGAAGGCTCAATGAACCAACCACTCTGACACCACTTGTAGGTCCCAAGGGGTGTGGTGTAAGGTTTAGAAGGGGGGGTTGAATAAACCTTACCAAATTTTCTTTTTTAGTCCTTTAAAGATTGTTCAACAGAGTTGACTCAAATCAGTTGTGTCCTTGGAGGACAGCTAAGTTTGCTTATTCAGCTAAGTTACTCACTCAACATACTCGATAGAGATGTTGATAGTATAACTCGGCTGCTTAAGCCAAATACTTAACTTAGTTGATTTGGTTTTATAACAACGGAATACTTAACACCCTTTGATTGATTTTAAGATTATTTTTTAAACACTTGTTTTAGCACTTAGTTATTTATCAGTTGGATAGCAAATATTAACTAACAACAGATATAAAGTAAGTGCAGGAATTTAAATGCTGAAAGTAAATTGACACAAGTATTTTTATAGTGGTTCGAAGATGCGGTAATTATTCTAATCCACTCTTTTCCAACTCATGGAGGAATCCATTAAGTAATAGATCAAGTTACAAAGTAGTGAACAATCTATAGACAGCCTTGGTCACATAGCTGGCTTCTCCTGCGACTCAGCTTCTTCACAAGGCAGATGCCTGGCTACTTCAACTCACTTCTCAAGTTCTTGGATTTGATCACGAAGCCCTCCAACAAACTTGATACTTGGTTCGACCTTGAACCTTTCTACAATCCTTCAACTTGGAAAGTAAACCCCTTTTTGATCTTCAAATTGTTTCCTCTTCAACTGATTGAAGTTGTCTCTCCTTCACAGCTTGTGTTAGATCGAGTTTCTTCGAGTTTTAGGCTTGAGGAATATCCTGATAGGCTTTGAGAGTTTGCAGGTTAATTGCTAGAATATTGCTTAGAAGATCAGTGGCATTCGTTTTCTTTTCTCAAAATGCTTCATCAGCCTTTTATAGTGCACATTTAAAATTTGCCCGTTGAAGAGATAGGCTAGTTTCATATGTCACTTTGTGTTTGTTGGCTTGTCTTGTCTTGGTCTGCAGCCCTTGTGATGTTGACCTTTCCTCGTACTAAATGGCATTTCAGCTTTGCAGGTTCTGACACAAGATGCAGTGTTTCCTATTGGCTCATTCCTTTTGCATATTTCTGTGCCAAACACTTTAAGACCTGGCAGCTTGCATATTACTATATCGAGTAATATTTTTCACTTTATTCCAACGGATCTAAGTCAGTTGTCTTAACTTGACAGCTTCCTTTACCCTAGGTGACTTGAGTCTGCTTCAATCATAAGATTGAATCAACTATCTGTTTAAATGATAGACTTGGCTCTTTAAGTTGACTTGATTGACACTTCTCACAGTTGTTCCTCAGTTGACTCTCCTTCAGTCGAGTCCTTGACTTCCTTCTAGGTCATACTCAGCTAACACACAGTAGAGTCTTCATTCCAGTCCACAGTTGACTTCTTGTAATCTTGACTTAGCTGACTTTACTCAGCTCTTCCAGTCTTATCTATTACACTATAGAATTACAAGGAAAATGGGGTGCCAACTTCCTAGTCTAAGTTTGACATGGTATCATTAAAATCTAACAAATAAATTTCCTAACACCGTCCCTCAGTTGAAAATCAGAAAAAGTTTGATAACGAAATTCTTGATTTTGTTAGATGTAAGGTTTGTTCCGGATATGGTCATTATGTTGAGAAATGTGCAAATATTTTTTCGAAAAAGGGAATCTGTTTGAGTGTCACCTTAAGTGACAATAAATCTGATGATGAGAACACTATCCAGAAAGCAGTTCACAATGTACTCACTACTTTTGTCAAAGAAAAAAAAATCTTTGTAGATTAATCCTTTAGGTGTTGCTCGGGGTGCGGCCCGAGATGGATCACACCTACTTTGAATACATCTCAGGTCTGACTGGATCTAACCTTTCACATCTGAAGAACAATCTACTTTGACTGGATCTAACCTTTGTTGTTTCAATTTTACCTCTGTTTCTGATGATGTTGAACAAGATGACAATTCTGATGAAGGATTGGAAGAGACATACACAAAACTGTACAAAGAATGGCTCAAAAGGGTACAACAGAATGAGCAGCTCAAGAAAGAAAATAATCGTCTCTCCAAGGAGAACGATGAACATAAAGGTGCAATTTCTCGATTGGAAGCAACTCTTACCAAAAGAGATGGTGAATTTTACAACGTACAATCTGAACTCAGGGATTCTCTATGGTAAAGTAAAATTAGATGATATTCTCTCTTTAGGTGGTGATAATAAAGTTGGTCTTGGTTATAAGACTCGTGTGTTTGTTAAGGCTAAAGAAAATGGAGAATCTTCAGATTCTTCCAACAATAAAAATGATTTTTCACATAAGTCTAAACCACGTAAATGTCACTTTATCTGTCACTATTGTCATGCACCTAGACACATAAGACCATTTTGTTACAAAATAAAATCAGATTTGGCGAACATAAATTCTGCATGCATGTCAGATGTCATCTGAAATGTTACGACATCCTCGTAATCACATTTCGAATTTTTCAGAATCTATCTGGGTTAAGAAATCTGATGTTAAATGTCATGTTATCTATACTTCTTTGAGATCTAACATTGCAGGATCATGGTACTTTGATAGCGGGTGTTCACGACACATGACATGTACTTTGGAGTAGTTGATTGACTATGTGAAGCATGATGGCGGTAATTTGACCTATGGAGGTGGAGGTAAAGGAAAAATTGTTGGAAATGGGACTTTAAATGTTGATGGCCTACCTAGGCTACGGAATGTATTGCATGTGGATGGTCGAAATGCTAATCACATTAGTATTAGCCAATTGTGTGATGATAACCGCTATGTTAAATTCAACAAAAGATCTTGTGGGGTTTTTAATGAATCTAACACGTGTATTCTTGCTGGTTTAAGATAATCTGATAATTGCTATTAGTATGTTAATAAACAAATGTGTCACATTGCACACATAGATGAATCTGACCTTTGGCATCAAAAATTAGGTCATCTAAGTTTTAAGAAAATGAGGGATCTTGTGAAATTTGAGGTTGTTCGTGGTTTACCGAGATTTTGCATAAAGAATGTTATTGAGTGTGGAAGTTGTCAAAAGGGTAAATAAACAAGAGTGTCACACCAAATGTTATCACATTTTAATACCACCCAGTATTTTGAATTGCCTCATATGGACATTATGGATCCAGTTGAAGTTGAAATAATTGGTGGAAGGAAATATTTTTTTGTGATTGTTGATGATTTTTCACGTTTTACTTGGATCTATTTTTTACGTGATAAATCTGAAACATTTGAAGTATTTAGAAGTTGGCATAGAAGAGTTGTTAATTTGTATAGGCTAACAGTTGATAGAATTAGGTCGGACCATGGTAAAGAATTTGCAAACTCTTCTTTCTCATCTTTTTGTGATAGAAAGAGGATTTCTCATGAATTTTTCGTACCTAAAACTTCACAGCATAATGAAGTGGCAGAGAGGAAAAGTTGTACATTGCATGAGACAACCTGTGTCATGTTGAGTTCTAAAAGACTTTCAAAATATTTTTCGGCAGAAGCTCTAAATACTGCATGCCATATTGCCAATCGTGTATATTTGAGGCCTGGAAGTTCGATGACCCCTTATGAAATATTTTTGGGAAAGAAGCCAAACTTCAAATATTTTCATGTCTTTGGTTGTATTTTCTATGTCCTGAATGATCTTGATAACATTGTTAAATTTGTCTCTAAGAGTGACAAAAATCTTTTCTTAGGTTACTCTTCCAGTGGCCATGCATATCGAGTTTATAACCTTCAGACAAAGATGATAATGGAATCTGTAAGTATTGTATTCGATGATCTTTCTAGTCTTGCAGGAACCATGGAAGAAGACCCCTTTGATGACTTGATGGAAATGTCCTGGGCTCAACAGTCACAGTCTGTACCAGATGTTATACCAAATGATACAACATCTGCAAGCACATCTTGATTGGTATGAGTTTTGCATGTAATTTGGGCTTAATTTTGGTTAGAATAAGTTTACATGCATGCCTTACTTGAGTAAAATGGGCTATATTCTTGTAAAGTGGAAAAGGTATTACGCTTTGCTCATTTTGTAGGAATTAATCGATATTTGTAGCAGTTTGGCGACAATTCGGAGCATTGCGGTAAAGGACTGCCAATAATCGAGCTAATGTATGCTGTTTGGAGTTGAATCGAGAAGAAGTCAGTCGAACCGGGCAAGAAACGGGAAGAAATGAAGCAGAATCAGCCTTAGCAGGGACGCATGGGCAGGGCGTGCACCTACAGCACGGCCCGTGCGTCATCACCAGGGAAGAACAATGTCTACGGCAGGACGCACGACCTAGTCATGCCAGGACGCAGAGCCCATGTGCCATCTCAGCTGAATTAATTGCCTACGGCCTGATGCACGGGCTGGTCGTGCACGAGGAGCACAGGTTGGTCGTGCACGAGGCGCATGACCCATGCGTCTGTGTGGGAAAAACAGGATTTGACGGTTTCTAATCAGGTTTTGACCCAATCAGGTTTGAAGGGACACTGATATTTGCCCTAGAAAGCAGAGAAAAGAGCAACCTTCTACCGGAGGATTCGGGAGATTGATCGAGGTCACAACCACACACTTGAGGATTGAAGATAGATCGAGAGATCATCGACATCCCTGAGTTTTCTCATTCCATAGGATCGTTTACTTTCGATTAGTTAGATATGAACATGAATAATTTGTCTATAAATTGTTTATTTCCCATGTCTGGCTAAACACCTTATGATTCCTGATACTTTTGTTTGATTTTTAATTGCAATTGAAGTTATTATTTTCCAACCCTATTCGAGTACTTTGTTTTATTTCTGGTTTTATTAAAAGGCCTTTGGTTTAACTTGTTTTGATGTATTGATTCATAATTCGAGAGATGAGTTTCAATACTAGGTCTTTGAGTACTTGACATGAATATTTGCAAGATTGAGAAGTCTGTGAATATTTGTGAAGATTTATAATCTTTTGTGCTTTTGGGAGTTGGATATCTTATGTTGAGTAGAGATGTTAGCATAGGTATTCCAATCAACGCTTTTACATACATCTCGAGAGAGAGAGGGTAAAATACTTTAGTGATTGTCTTATTGGGAAGAATAATAATAACTTTGGCTGTGATTAATCTGATAACAAAAGGGGATATTAACTGAAACCATAACCCTGGAATCCATTCATCTCCTTGATCTTTCAATCAACTCTTATTCTGTCTTTTTATGATAAATTCTTGTCTTGCTTTTACAAAACCAATCATCCAGTTTCGATCGTCTAGATAAATATAAGACTATTACAATCTCAATACTTAGTAAAATAATTTATTAGTCTCTGTGGATTCGACCTTGCTAACCCTATTCTATAAACTACACCGTACACTTGCGGTGAAGCTAAAAATAAGGTGAACACATATTCGCAGCCTGAATCGACTACTAATACAAATGTCGTAAAAGATGTTGTCCCAAATATCTTAAAAGATGTTGTCCCAAATGTCATAACATCTTCTACAACATCTGGATCTGCAGATAATAGAACTAATTCTGACCCTTATATTGAAGCAAACTTGGAAGAACATGATTTAATCACCAATGGAAGACGAGATCCCCCAAGCAGAATTTAAAAGAATCATCCAATATCTCAAGTCATAGGTGATATATCTGAAGGCATAAGAACTGGAAGGAAAGAAAGGGTAAACTATCGAGATATGATAATACTTATGTGTTTGTCTTCTACTTGTTCAATCGTAAGAACTTCTTGTTGTATCACTTTTTTTGAGCCTAAAAATGTGTTTGATGATTTGAAAGATAATTTTCGGAATAATGATTTGCATGAAGACTTTGATCAATTCAATAGAAAAGAAAATGATTTTCATTATGATATTTTAACCATTTATTGTGATAACTTAAGTGCGATTGATATCTCAAAAATCTTGTCCAACATTCTCGTACTAAACACATCGATTTTAGACATCATTTTATTTGAGATTTAGTTGAGAAAAATATAATTCGCATTGGGTATACTGCTAATGAAAATCAACTTGCACACATCTTCACCAAAGCTTTGGATTTTAAGAGGTTTTCCTACTTGAGAAAATCTTTTGGTTTGTGTGCTCTTTGAAATGTTACACAAAATGTTACAGAATTGCACATCACATTTGTTGTAACATCTATACACCGCATACTTCTTCTCTCTCCTATTCCTTTTGTCATTTTTTTAGTCATACCTACATGTTAGGTTGATCATGCATGTCTGTAACAAGTGGTTTGATGTTTCAAACTAGTCACAAATGATTTTGACTTGGAAAACTGGTGTGAGTTGATCTCTCCAATTTACAAAAATGATATTTTTCCCAGTAACTAAGTTATAAATAAAGTCTTGATCATGCTTGGAGGCCTTAAAAGAAAAAACAACCAACCCATTGTGTGCAGCTACTCCTTGTGACTAATTTCTTCAAGTTTATTGTTGTCTAAAAGGCATGATAATGTAAAAAAAGAGTTACCTATGGCATTTGAGTGAAAGCTACCTTCTAGTTAACTCCCTCATGAGACTCGGAAAAATTACAGAAAACTCGAAAATTTTGAAAATCTGGGATGTCGGGTTGCAATTCATTGAATCTGTCAGTATAGGTGTGACTCAGGATGTGACAACATTTGAAACTGCATCACTGTAACAGTCCATAACACTTGTTTGTGTGCGATTTTTATTTTCTCTTCTTTTTAGGCATATTTTAGGTATTGCATATCCTTGTGATTTTGGCTAAATTCTCAGATTTGGTTCCCATATACGATTTGAGAATTTATTAATTCTTTTCTTAAATCAAAAATTCATTGATGGATAATGATTGGTGGGTTATACACGGTTTGAAGGTCTTGAAAGATTTGAATAAATTTTACTCATAATTATCTATATCTTTGGTTAAGAGTGCCATTTATTTGTAGGATTCTATTTATATATTTTTGGAAATCCTTATTTATGGAAAATATTGACTTTTTCTTTATTCTTGATCATCTTTTCGATGTTTGTCTTCCAAAATTTTTAGAGACTTCTGATCTTTTATTCTCCTCAAATTTTGAATGTGAATTGAACTTTTTACGTCTAAGTTAGGAGAAGCATGATTTGGTTACCTATGTTTTATGGACAAAAAGGGGGAGAAAAAGATTGATTGTGATACTTCAATTTAGGAGGAGTTTTCTGGATATTTGATATTTGATTTCTGAATGATTTGCTTGAGGTTTGCTGTTGTTTTGAAATATGGTCTTAAATGTGGTTACATTTCCATTCATCACTATTCACGATACAATTTAAGGGGAGTTTGATTATTTTGTGCTTCAAAAGTGTTTTGTAGAGAAAGGCAAAAAGTGGGAGATTGTTAGGGTGTAATTTTACGCGCCTAAATCTTTTCCCAATAAAAAGATTGTGTTTTGATTTGTTTTGCCTTTTTATATACTTATGGTATGATTAAGATATATTTAGATTAGGAAAGATTCCATATTGATATGGTATAGATATATTAGAACTCTTTGATATTTATCTTGTTTCCTAACATAAGTGATATATTTGTCATATATTTATATATATCTTCTTTCCATGTTTATTAAGACTCTTTGGAAGGTCTTAGACGCCTATAAAAGAGAGATGGACGTGCTCATTCAATTCACCAGAGATATATAAGAGACACAAGAGAGTTGAAAGAATTTAAAGTCATTCAAGCACAATGAGCTTTACTGTGCTGAATGCGATCTCGGATGTGACTATATCCTGCGATAACATTCAGTCTGCCATTGTGTTTGTTAACTTATTTTCATCCATAATTTTTATTATTGTGATAAACAAAGTTCATACACATCTATTGTTGGATGAGTTGTATTACAAAGATCAGATCTACCCTAGATAGGAGTTTTTTATTGATTTTCTACTAGTTGATTTTAGTATTGTTTGTATATGGAATCAAATGGTTTTACTAGTGGAAAGTTTCGCCATGTTGGCACATCTAGAAGCTAGTTTGCTTGTAGATAATTTTTTACATCTTGTGTCTTTTTCCTTTTTATTTTATTCCGCTGCATGTGATTGCGAATGTGATCACATCTCCAATCACATCTACACTCTGCGAAACACTTTGAATATCTACGTGCTATAATTCGTTCTATCCGAAAAGTGTATAGGTTGTCAAAGAGAAATATCACAATAATCTTAAAAAGGGACACTAGGGATAATATCAATGCAGGTGTAGGTCCCAAGGGGTGTGAGTAAGGTTTAGAAGGGGGGGTTGAATAAAGCTTACCAACTTTTCGATTTTAGTCCTTTTAAGATTATTACGAGTTAACTCAAACAGTTGTGTCCTTGAGGGACAACTAAGTTGGTTTTTCAGCAGAGTTAGCCACTCAAATGCACTCGATAGAGCCATTGATAGAATAACTCGGATGTTTAACCCGAACTTTAACTTGGTCGTATTGGTTTTATCGTGAAGACTTAACACCCTTTGAATTGTTTTAAACTTATTTTACACTTGATTTTAGCACTTGATTATAAATCGCTTGGATAGCAAATATGAGTTTATCAACGATATGATGTAAGTATGCGAAATATAAATGTCTTTGAAAAATAAATGGCACGATAATTTTTATAGAGGTTCAAGATGGGGTAATTCTTCTAATCCTCTCTTCTCCAACTCCTGGAGGAATCCACTATGTAATAGATCTGTTTACAAAGTGGTCAACAGTCTAGAGACAGCCTTGGTCATGCAGTTGGCTTCTCTTCCGACTCAGATTCTTCACAGGGCAGATGTCTTGCTACTTCAGCTCACTTTCTCAAGCTCTTGGATTTGATCACAAAGCACTCCAATAACTTGATACTGGTTCGACCTTGAACCTTCCTATAATCCTCATTGGAAAGTAGACCCCTTTTGATTCTTCAAAAATTTCATCTTCAACAGATTTGAATAATGCTTGAATATTCTTGAGAGTATTTGCAGGTTAATAACTTGAATAATGCTTGCTTGTTCGTGGTTCAGGTAACCTTTTCTCAATGAATTTCCTCCGCCTTTTATAGTGAACTTTTGAAATTTTGCCTGTTAAAGAGATAGGTTGATTTCAAAAGTCACTTGTGTTTGTTGGCTTGTCTTGTTGCGGTCCTTGATGTTGACATTTCCTCGTATTTAATGGCTTGCAGCATTGCAGCATTTCTTACACTTGGTGCAGTGCTTCCCATTGATTTGTTCCTTTTGCACATAACTGGAACTAACACTTTATCTCTGACAACTCTAATACGTTACCATTCTGAGTAACATTCTTGACTTTCATCAACGGATCTCATTCAGTTGTCTTGACTTGACTGCAGTCTTTTATTCCCCATGTGACTTGAGTTAGTTTCTAATCCTTGGATGACTCATCTGTCACTTCAACTTGAGACTTGGCTTCTTGAGTTCACTTAACTGACTTTTCACACAGCTGATTCACAACTGATACACCTTCAGTCGAGTTCTTGATTTTCCTTCTTTTCCATACTCAGTTGTCTCATAGCGGAGTCTTCACTTCATTCTTCAGTTGACTTCTAGTATTTCCAGGCGTAGCTGACTTGACTCAGCTTTTCCAGCCCTATCAATTATAATGTAAATTACAAGGAAAATGGGGTGCTAACTTTCTAGTTTAAGTTTTACATGGCATTCATCAAAATCTATAAAAAAAATTACCAATAGCAGGGATAGGAAATATATGCTCTAGCTCTTCAATAATGGCCTAAATTATTTCCTTAATGTTATATCACCTATAATTTTGCCTCGATTAATGTTCAAGCAAGTTTAAAAGTCTAATATGATCATTCAGTTAACATTTAATCATGCAATCCGTCTATAAAATAATCAACAGGGTCAAACAAAAGATTTGTGTGGGTAAAGAAGTCACATATCAACGTTCAATATCATACTTTTTTGATAACTTGACACATCATGTTAGCAGATTCAAATAGTTATGCAATTTTGACAATCAGCAAGACGACCCTACTCGAAACAAAGACAATGACTCGACTCTTTTTTTATCACACATAAAGCACTCCCCCAAACTTAAAGTAACCATTGTCCTCAATGTAGAAATAATGAAAAACTTTCTTGGTAAACATAGAATTAAGATTCCTCATGTGAGTTATGTGGTGGAAAAAAAGTGACGGGCCCGGGTGGTGGTGGAGGAAATGGAAATGGAAACTGTGGATACATTTGACCATAAATCTGAGCAAGTACCCTGTTGTGCTCGTTCTTATATTCTTCCCGTGTTGCTCGATGGCATTGTTATGCTTGAAAAGCACTGGCCAAGCGGCGATGAGCTCACCTTAACTCTTGAATTTCTTGAAATAAAAGCTCTATAGTTTCACCATGACGGCCTGAAGAATGAGATTGGCCTGCCACCAAATTGGATTGGGCATCAATGCTATGTGACGGGGCCGGAGCATCAGCCTCAGCAGGTGGAGGAACATGATCGGGGTCAATGATGTATCCCACACCCTTTGGGTCAGGCACACTTTCGACCCACTCCTCATATGAAGCGATAATAACGGGATCAATCGGCCCTTTAGGTCGCTCCAATGGCTCGTCTATCCCCATTTGGTTCGTTCCTTCTTACAAAGGCCACATATTAATGCCGCATGACTAATCCCCAGGATGAGCAATGTCGGATGGAATAGTGCGGGGATTGAGAAATAATCACCGGGGGGAATCGATATCATTAATGATAGCATATAAAAAATAAGCCCGACTCTTCGTGACATCACTGACATGTTTAGTCGGCATCAAGTTATGATAGATGAAATAATACCAAACACGTCCATATCGGCTAAGCGTAGTATGAGAAAAAGAAAGACACCCGCCTGATGCTTTGGTAGGATGCAATTTTCTGCCCAAGCAACTGAGCGTTTGAACAATCAAATTCAAGTCAGGTAGCTAAGAGATAAATTCAGTGTAAGATGTGTGATCCACCTCAGTAACCCGTAATATTGTCGGATATCGACTGGATCAATCGAGATTTCATCACCACACGACGATTGGGTGGCTCACATTCGTATAGAATTCCTGAACAACATTCGGAGCATATGGCTCAGGTTGAGCGGCTAGCTTTTTCCAACGTCTTTGCCAAATCATATTTTCAAGGTCCCCGTCTTACGAACCCGATTGAAACCCCCGCTCCTCGGTAATACTCACTATGCTCAATTTTTTCATAATATAGCGTTTGCATTTCCAAACATATGAAACGGTGGCTATCATAATAGGCAGGAGTACTATCCTTGTTTTTACCATTGCCCATCTTAGGAGATTTTTAGGTTGACCGGTGAAAATAGACAAAACACAACAACACATGGAAACATGCAATATGGATTAAGGGCTAGAAATTCTCACGAGAGCTAAAACAATATGCACCAATGCAACATATTCACGGTCAAATTGCACATAGTGATCAATGAAATCAAGAATTGAATGCATAAATGTAGGACTTTTTATTGACACATTTTATCAAACACCTTATGGGCAT
The DNA here is from genome assembly GCA_016081115.2 of Rehmannia glutinosa. Lineage (NCBI taxonomy): Eukaryota > Viridiplantae > Streptophyta > Magnoliopsida > Lamiales > Orobanchaceae > Rehmannia > Rehmannia glutinosa. The sequence continues at coordinate 37,046,265 of CM071937.1, read as the reverse complement.
AATGATAAACAAAAGATGAACAAACAATTCATGCCCAACAATCAACACCCATCTAATTCTAGCATAAAGAATTCACATACCCGAACAATATTCATCAATTACTACTCATGAAATTCGAAATTAAAAGAAGAAAACTACGTGTTATTCATACAAAAGGAGAATTATGGGGAAGGGTTTAACTTGTGCTAACTTACCAAAAATAATGTAGAAGATGAAGGTTAAGAGTAAGATGCTCAAATGCCCCCTTGATGATGCAAGATGGAAGATTGATTAAGTGTTATAAGTGTGTGTTTGTATGGAGGAGGAAAATGGCGAAGGAAGGGTGTGTTGGAGTGATTTAAGAAAATGCCCAAATCCCTGCCTATTTAATTCCTCTTACTAGATGGGTGCTGCAGCGCTAAAGGATGAAACGCTCTGCCTCATTTTGGAGGAAGGCGCTACAGCGCACCCAAATATGCACTGCAGCGCCCCCTTCAAGTATTCGGTTTTTCCTGTTTTTTATAAAATAAAAAAATATGATGAAAATAAAAATAAAAAAAAACAAAACAAGGCGATCAACTACTAAAACAAGAAACACACTTGGGTTGCCTCCCAAGAAGCGCTAAATTTATAGTCTTCAGTAGGACTAATTACTCGGGCTTATGAATTGATGTCTCCAAGTGGAAGATTTAAAACCTTCCTTGCTTCATCCCCGAAGTAATGCTTTAAACATTGTCCGTTTACTTGGAATGTATCCCCGTCTTTTTCTCATAATACCATGGCACCAAAGGAAGATACTTGCTCAATTACAAATGGCCCGGACCATCGTGATTTAGCTTACCTAGGAACTGTTCAATCGAGAGTTAAACAATTGCACTAGTTGATTGGTTAAGAATTCGCGTCGCAAAATCATTTGATCATGCATTTTTTTTGCTTCATAAATCTTGGCATTTTCATATGATTCTTGATGGAATTCTTCCATTTCATTCAACTAAAGTAATTGTTTTTCACCGGCCGCTTTTAAATCAAAATTCAATTTTTTTTATTGCCCAATAGGTGTTCAAGTTCAACCGGTAAGTGACACACCTTACCAAACACCAATCGATATGGTGACATACTGATGGGTGTTTTGTAAGCCGTGCAATAAGCACATAGTGTATCATATAGTTTTTGTGCCCAATCTTTTCAATTATAGCTTACCAATTTCTCCAAATTTTGCTTAACTTCACGATTAGAAATTTCAGCTTGACCATTTGGTTGAGGATGATAAGCAAGAGCAACTATATGACGCACACCAAATTTAGCGATAAGGTTGTTAAGTAATTTATTATAGAAATACGTATCTTTATCACTTATGATAGCCTGAGGAGTACCAAATCGAGTGAAAATATGCTTGTGTAAAAATTTTAGTACTACCTTGGCATCGTTTATTAGTGTAGCAATCGCCTTCACCCATTTGGAGACGTAGTCAACTACAAGCAAAATGTATAAATTTCCATACAAAGCCGAAAATGGTCCAATGAAATCAATACCCCATACGTCAAATAGTTCCACCTCCATCATATTTGTTAAAGGGAGTTCATGATGTCGTGATACGTTACCAACCCAGTGGCATCGGTCACAAGTTTTAACAAAAGTGTAGCAGTAGTACAGGTTGGTCCAAAATATTCCCCATAAGAAGAAGAATGACAGTATTGGAGAATTTCTCCAATTTCGTCTTTGGGGACACATCGTCATATGATGGAATCAGCGCATCTTTTGAACAACAATGGATCATCCCACAAATAAAACTTAACATCATGTATAAATTTTTTCTTTGATGTGATGTTAAGTCCAGGGGAAGAACTCCACCTGCGAGGTAACTAACAAAATCTATGTACCATGGTAGATTTGTTTCGGCACACATGATTTGTTCATCCGGAAATGACTCTTGCATTGGGCTTCAATTACCTCGTGTGGTTGCTCAAGGCAGGATAAATGATCGGCAACAACATTCTCACTTCCCTTTTTATCTCTAATTTCCATATCAAATGCTTGAAGGAGCAAAATCCATTGAATTAAGCAAGGTTTAGCATCCTTTTTTTGAAATTTTTTTTGAAAAAAAGTATCGAATTGTCGCATGATCCATGTATACAATCACCTTGGTACCCACCAAATAAGCTCAAAATTTGACAAATGCAAAAACTACCACCAATATTTCTTTTTTAGTGGTGGTGTAGTTTTGCTGGGCATTGTCCATGGTCCGGCTAGCATAATAAATAACTTTGAAAACTTTATCTTGCCTCTGACCTAGAACATCGCCCATTGCATAATCACTTGCGTCACACATGAGCTCAAATGGTTGAGTCCAATCTGGCACTACCATGATAGGAGCTGAAACAAGTGCCTTATTTATTTGTTCAAACGTGATTCATCAAAGCAAAATGTACAATCTTTTTCGAGAAGATTACAATGAGGTTTAACAATTTTTGAAAAATCTTTTATAATCTTCTGTAAAATCCTGCACGTCCTAAAAAACTTCTTATTCCTTTAACATTTGAAGGTGGTGGTAGCTTTTCAATAGCTACAATATTTGCCCTATCTACTTCCAAACCTGTAGAATAAACACGATGGCCAAGAACAATTCATTCTTTGACCATAAAGTGATATTTTTCTCAATTAAGTACAAGATTTGTTTCTTCACATCTTTTAAAACAAGGGATAAATTATGCAAACAATGATCAAAAGAAGTGCCAAAAACAGAAAAATTCATCCATGAAAATTTCCATTATTTCTTCTACCATTCCATGAAAAATCGCCATCATACACCTAAAAATAGCAGGTGCATTACATAATCTAAAGAGATAATTACATTTAACCACCCCAACTTTACCCTTTTTTATACTTTACCCCATAAACTTTCATTCGCGACACTTTGCACCATGAACTATAAAAATTATTACACTTCGCCCCTTATGGACAATTTTGCCCCTAGGTTTTATCATTTTAAAACAATAGTTCAAGTTATCCCTTTAAACTCTATTTTGTAGCAATCTACTACATAATAATAAATTTATTGCATTAATCATTAAACATGAAAATTTTTCTCCATAATCAATTTGTTTTTCGATTTTTCGAAAACGAGAATTCTTATTTTCTCGTCACTTGTTTTGTTCGTGGCATTGTCACACCTACTTAGATCCAGTCTCTATTCGAGGGTTTTAAATGGATCGTGTCGGGTTTCTAGCCTATAAACTCAACAAGACATAATTTAGTCAAAATTCTTATTTCAAGAATAAATCCGTATACAAATTAGGTCTATAGACCAAAATGAACATAGTCCATTATGACCATATCGTGGCCCAACATGCTTCCGTAAAATTAATAAATCCCTTAAAATTCATACCTTCTTTGATCGAAACAAAGACCGGGTGAGATGGCTCGCAACACCACCAATCGGAAAATTACGCCCCCCGGATCTTTTGACAAACAGCTCCACACTTCAACCTCACCTCGGGGAAGATGATCTCAAGTTATCCGACTCCTTTAAACTGCTCAAAGACCAAATTGCCTTGGTTCGTTTCCTACTCCGGCGTATAAGTAATTCTTAAACGGGATGAATTAATAGTACATTATGAACACATGTTGAAGCGAAAAGCCTCTTTTTATTAAGAACTTATAGAAATATTAATTACATTAGTAATCTCCTTTTGGGAGGAGAATACTAGTTTAGCCTCTCATAGCGAGGCTTGCACTCGTAAATACATAAAACTTAAAACTAAAACACTCAAAATATTACAAATTTTTTCACTCGAGATTTTATTGTAAGAAAACTAAGGAAAATGTCCGATATCCTCGCCTTCCTTCAAATCCTCGTGATTTTATAGAGGTAAGTCCGGACTTCAAATCTTGCTGATATATATGACGTCATCAAGCTTACGTCATATCCCACATTATTGCCTCGCCACCGGTTTTTCTTTTTCTCCCGCGTGACTCAAATTTCGTGTGATGTTTGTCGGGAATCTTTAAAAATTTGGTTTACGTGGTCCCCGAGGATAACACGTCTTGTGAGTGGGCCCTTATCCTTTCCAAACACATGATCTTGTCGGTCGGGTTTGGGTCGAATCCTTTCCCAAACTCGGGTTCCTTTTGTTCGGGGCATGCTTGATGCATCCGTCGACCAACGACCAACATGCGCCATGTTACGAGAATTTCCTGTAAGTTTCTTTGCTTGCGGAATCTTGTTTTCCCGATAATTCTTCTTTTGGTCTCGAAGAGTTCTTCTCGCAAACCCCGTGGTTGATCCAGTCATCGAATTCAAAAGGAAAGATCCATTCGCCGAATGCGGAAGAACTTGAATGGATATTTGACTTTGTCCATTTCGATTAGACAAACCCAAAGACCCCATGCTCGCCTGGTAGAAGCTTCGTCTTGAAAAATGCTCCTACTAACATTGGTCCTTCTTCCTGAAGCCGCCTTAATATATTTTAAAGCATTTCCATCCGGTCTTCTTAGCTTGATGAAATGAAAAGCTTCATTAAAGCCTTTCTTTTTGGTTCGAGCCGCACCGATAAAATACAATTCCAAAATATCTCCTCCGGCCAAGTGTGGATTATTGGCCCAGTCTCGTAAACGCTTCCCCAATCCATTTTGGTAATTTTGAGATTTACGGAATCCTGGTGACACGGTATAGATTGAAGCTAAAGCTCCAAAAGTATACCATTCCCCGTACTTCATTTGGATGACTTCCTGGTTTCATCCAAACTCGGGATACTTGCCGAGATATCAACCATTGTTTTCTCTGGGTTAATACCTTGTCTTGTAACTAGTTTCTCCCATTGCCTCCGATATACCCGCATAGGAGAAATCTTAATCTCGTCGATTTGAACCTTAGATTTGCTGTTTGTGGCCTAAGATTCAACTCTCCCTCTTTTACCCTGAGGTCTTTGGGTTGACTTGAAGACTCGGGTTGTGACACCTGGAGCTTCAACATTCGTTACGATTTGTACACCCTCGGGGGGATGCATCACCTACAACACTTGTGATTATGGTACTTGAATCCATAACCTCCGGGTTAGAGCCCCGTACTCTCTCGGCCCCTTTTTGCACCATAGGAGATGCGGCCTGGAAGAGAGGCCCTTGCGATCTAAGAACAATTGTCCTTGAGCGAACGGCATGCTCGTATTTGACTAGAAACGGATTTCTGGTCACTGTTGAAGTCGCCCGGCAACTTCTCGCATTGAGACATAAGCGTCCCAAAATCTCGTTCTCTACTCTCCAGGTTTTCCCCGAGATGTCTTACTCGTTTAAGGACTTCACAAGAACGCAACGCGTCCTTCCATCTCGTGTCAAGAAATCGCAAGAATATTTTCATGAGATTTTATAATGACAATATCATAATCATAATATTGACATTCAGCTTGCCATCTAAGTAATCGAGCCTTTTCTCGGTTTTGATTCAATTTTCTTTTTCGAAAAGCCTTGACACTTGAATTATCAATTTTTAAAGTAAACTTTTTAGCCAAAGAGAAATAGAGGCTATTTTTTAAAAGCCTTCATTGCAAAGAATTCTTTTTCGTTAATATGCCACCGAGTTGCTTCACTAGGTGTGAATAAACCCGCAATATCTGCGCATGGCACTTCTTCATTTGGTGTGACCTTAGTAAGAATCACGCCCACCAATCATCACGCATCCGTATAAAGAACCAGTTCATCCTCGTCTTGAGGAATCACAAGTTTTGGAAGCTTTTTACAAACTTCTTTAAGTTGCTTAATTCTTCTTGATGTTCATCTTCCCATTTGAATATCTGCATCTTTTTTTAAGTAATGGGCTAAACACCTTCCTCGTAGTATGCTAGATTGTTAATAAACATTCCAAAGAAATTAACCACTCCCGAAAACTCAAGTCGCTTCTTGTCTTTTAGTGTATCTGGAAATCCCTGTATCTTTTCCACAATATGATTCTATAGAATAATTCCAGATTCATCGATTTCAATTCCGAGGAATTCAATCTGTCTTGTTGCAATTACCGCCTTCTTCTCCGAAAGCACTAATCCTTCTTTGTGACAAACATCTGAAAATATCTCCAAATGTTTGAGATGCTCCTTCATGTTTTTTGATGCAATAAGAATGTCATCAATATATACAAACATGAAACTGAAATAATCTTTGAAGAGATTATCCATCTTTCTTTGATATATTTGGGGTGCGTTAGCCAATCCCATAGGCATAACGTTCCAAATATAGTGTCCCTGTGGTGTAGAGAAAGCTGTAAACTTCTTACTTTCTTCCTCCATCTTAATCTGGTAGAATCCAGACTTGCAATCAAACTTTGAGAATATCTTGGCACCTTTGATGCAGTTAACCATATGTTCTCTACTTGGGATATAGTATCCATCGAACTCCAAAATGTTATTAATCCCCTTGTAGTTAATAACAAGTCTTGGCTTTCCTCTTTTGATTTCTCCATGGTTTCTGACTAAGAATCCTGGACTGCTGTATGGAGAAACTCCTGGTGAAATTAACTTAAGGTCAAGATGTTCCTTAAGTATCTTCTGCATATCCTCACGATCCTCCTGGTTCATAAGGATTGGTTTGAATCTTACGAACTCGTACTCCTTTCCAGGTTTAACCTTTAAGGATGCTTTGAGCTCATTCTTATCCCACCATGCCAAAGGATCTTCATTGTAATTCCTTTGGATCTTCTTCTTGATGTCCTCGAGTGATATTTGTTCCTCCAGGGTCACGTCACTCTGCGGACTCTCCATTAGACTCATCCATAATTCTGCAATGGCTTCTGGAGTTACTTGTTCTTCTCCTTGTACTCTGAATGAATACAAGTTATTATCCCATATCTTCTGATCCTTCGACCGAACCAAATTGTCTATAGGATAATAAAGCTTCACCAAATTTCCTTCGATCCGCCATTTTTGATTGCGAAGTTTGGCTTCATCACCACGCTTGTCCGCGAAAATTAATAGGCATTTTTACGAAAATGCTTCCCAGCGATCTGGACAATGATCTTATGATCACATAATGTTGTGAAAATAAGTCTTCTTGTCTCATTCTCCGTGTGAATCGCTTGAATGTTTGTAGGAAATTGTTTCCTAGCAAGATATCCGCACCAGTATCATGTAAATAGATTGGTGGCGTCTTCACTTTGTACCATGGGTACCGCCTGCGCCTCCGATCATGATTTCTCGCTTGTTTAATTCCTGTTAAGGATAAGAATCCTTTAGAGAAATCTCTTCCTGCAATAGCTGGTAAATCCTCTCCAATTTCTTTAGGAAAAACATCCGGCTTTGCAAGTACATATTCCGGCACTGAATCAATATAGGCAAATAAATACTCGGCTTTGTATTCAACATATAACATTCCAATAGAAATGTATATGGAGAATGGACTAGTAGTCATCGATTCTCAGTATCTTTTATTCGCCACTCGTGAACTCCATTCCATCTTGTAATCTTTCCCAAGGTTTATGATCCTCAAGAAATTCAATTCCCGGTATTAATTGTTCTCGGGATTTTCCCGCAACTCCCCGTGATAGTAAGCTCAATTTCTCCTATCTTCAGGCTTCCTTGATACCGTCCAACTATTGGTTGTTGGAGATAATATAGAACATCACAAGGAAAAATATTATCCTTTTGAGTGATGTCGAATATTACTTCAACTTCTCGCCATCCTTCAGACATTTCGGCTCTCCCCGCCGTTTTGAAAACATCCGGAATGCGCCAACTATACTTGGTCTCCTTTCTTCCCAACTACAAGCTTTTGCTACTCGTCATTCTGTCTTGTTGGAAAGACATCCTTCCGGCTCAACTCGAGACTTCGACTTTTGTTGAAGACTCGGTTGATCTTGTATTTTCATATCGATCTCCTTGATGGTTGGAGACTCAATAATTTCTCGGTAAAACCACCCTGCAAAGTCCTCGAAGATTCTTGGGACTTCAATAAATTCCTTTCTCAAGAATACTTGAATGATGTGTATTCGAGAGAGCATAGAATATCTTGTATGTGATCGAGTAAGGTATGTTCCTTCTTTCATCAATTCGACTCTTTTGAAATCTTGATGAAGAGTTAGGACTCTATTGAAATCTCGATCTCCCACATTGTATGCAATTCTAGGATAGACATTAAATGCTAATTTCCCAGCATACAAATTTCCTCATATCTTGCTCAAGGCATGAATCCTTGAGATTTGAGATCCGTTTATCAAAGATAGCCAAATTGAGTGGCGAATCTATCCCTTCTTTGAATGTTGCTTTAATAATAACTCTTATGGCTCCGATATGAATCCATGAGAGTGTATTTGCAACTTCTCTTTTAACTCTGCTTTTGATCTCCTGGATTTCTCTAATAGGGACCAACTGCATCTCGATCAGGTTCCCGGTAAACTCCATTGGAATGGCAAATTCTCCGGTTGTTACCCTATGGATAATTTGGTGTTTTCTATTACGAAAACCACTCTTATCCAAAGCCTTTTCCATCGCTCCAATTGTAAATCCATCATAGCTTTGAAGCTTTGGATCTTCCTTCATAATTCTCATAAGAGTCTTATGAGATACCGTAGTATGAGAGAGGAATCGACATATCCTCCCCGACCATCTTGAAGAATTTCTTCTTCACTCGATTCTCAATCGGATTCACTTCCATCATCGAATAGATCTCTTCTTCATAGATGCTTTCATCCGAGGGAATATCCTCAAATTGATACACCGTATTAAATCTCGATAATAGACAGCTTCTTCGATTTAATCGTGTGGCCTCGAACTCGTCGACTCCTCATTTTTGATTGTCCTGGGCAATCCGCTGAGATATGCCCTCTTGCTCCGCATGTCCAAGAATTACGATCTTTGAAACTTTCATTAGCTCGTGTGAGCACGCCCGAAAGTTCTTCTCCCCGGATTTCTCATTGTACTTGCTTGATTAGAACCTCGATGATGAGGCTCTACTCCCGCTTGCATCGGTCTTTACCCCGATTTATAACTTCGGGCTTTTTGTTTTGACCGAACCTTCTAGGTCTCCATGAAGACATATTTCTTTTGTTGCTCGTTCCTTCCGGCGGTATGGATGGCTTCTATCCTTCTTCTTCTTGTGTGCCGGTTGACCTCCCACAATCAAGGGATTTTGAATAGTTTTGCCATACCATCGACAATTCCTTTAAGTGATTCCCCGATGTGACCGAACTTTTCGTACTAGCATCGGTCATATCCCACGATCTTCACCGATCCTTCAAGACTCATTTCAAGGAGTAAAATGATTGAATCCTTTGTAAGATCGAGGGTTCTGCTGAAATTCTCATAGTCAAGCCCATTCATCAATGAGAACTTCTCTATTTTTAAAATCGGGATGTCCAGGTTTAACATCAACCCATATGGATGTATTGGGTCGAGGTGCGATCTTCCATAAGGCGTCGATAAACATTCGGCCTTCCTAGGTAGGTTGTCAGTCCCTGGCAAGAGGTTTCGACCTCCTGTTCTCGAAAGTGGATCACTCTAGTCGTGAAATCCCCAAAGATGGCATCCTCTCGTCCCGAGCTCCATGATGTGAACCCGTACTTTCTTCGACGTTAGGATTAATCGTGGCGGTGGTGGAGGAATTGGTCTACCTTGTGGGTCATAGGTAACCAAAGCCGATTCTCACTTGCGTTCATCTTTAAATCTACAATACCTAATCCCGCCAAGGATTACGCGCAGTCATGTAGATCTTTAAGATTCATCTTTTCAATATCCATCTTTTTTTTTTTAATTTTTGATGGATTTTCCTTTGATTAGGGCAATGAGCTTTTCCTCATCTGTCATCTTTCGTATAACTTCGGTTGGTTTCCCTTTTTGGTGTAAATAGGTACCGCCCCAAAATCAATATGTTTCCTTCCTCCTGGATGAACTCGGCTGTCCTCCAGGTTCTTGACTCGTTTCTCGAATATCATGAAGGAGTTCAAGAGTTTCCTTCGATATTTCACCATCGTCTCCCATCCGTTCTGGATCTCGATGAACTTGTCTTTAGTAGATGAATATGGCGGTTGCCATAATTCTGCACCGTCTTCTGAATTTCTCTAAGATCTTCGGAGATCTTAGATTTGTCTGGGAAGTATCTCGTTCACTCGGGTACTCCATCGGAATCATTGTTCGATGGGAATTTTCATGAACCGTTCTTGAAGGTTCATCAAGTGAACATATAAGTGCAGTTAAGCATCCAGAATCGCCTATAATATTCTCTGCTTTCGCATTTTGCATTGCTTAAGGTTTCCCCGTCGGCTCCTGCCTGTTCCTTTTCTTCATGTTGGTATTCCCAATATGAAACCTGGTCAAGGTGTTCTTGTGCATACATCGTCAATATTTGACGATATGTCCTATAAGGGGTACATCTCGGACATCGGTCCGGATCCATAATCTCGGAGTAATTTCTCCTCACCAATTGTTAATTACATAAATATAATAAATTTAACTAAAAGTTCTTAATAAACCTAGGCTCTGATACCATTTTCAAGGATCGCAAGACCATGAGGAGTAAAATTGAAAATTGCAATGAAATTTATAGACTAGGTGGTAAAGTGCAACAACTTCAAAGTTTAGAGGCTAAACCGAAAACCAACTTTCATGAAACTAGGGGTAAATCGGAAATTTAGGCAAAGTGCAAAATTTCGTAAAGTTGAGGTGGCAAAGTATATCGTTTCAAAGTTGAGGGGCCAAAGTGTAAAAACTGAATAGTTTGGGGTGTTAACTCGTAATTATCTCTAATCTAAATGTCATTCTCGAAATGCAAAAGTCTATACGGACATGTAAAAGTTGTCTTTTCTTGAGCTTAAGGGGCAATTGTGCCCTGAATAACCATCAAGAAAACATGAGTATTCGTAATTAGCTAACTTTGTCCAATATTTGATCAATAAAGGGATGGGAAAAGTGATCTTTATGAGTAGCTTTGTTCAATTTTCTATAATCAATACATACTCGCCAACTTTGATGGTTTGTGTTGAAATTAATTCATTATTATCATTTTTCACTACTTGACATACCTCCTTTTTTCTAACAACATGTACTGGACTTACCTATGAACTGTCAAAAATGACATAGATGATACCTACTTTGAGCCATTTGAGAACCTCAGCTCTCACTACCTCTTTCATTGTGGGGTTAAGTCGTCTCTGGTGTTCAATGGATGGTTTGTAGGAATCTTTCATTAAAATTTTGTGCATAACAATGGAAGGACTTATACCTTACAAATAAGAACTATACCATCCCAAAGTCGATTTATGTTCACAAAGAACACACAATAACTTTTCCAATTCGGACGAAGAGAAAGAAGCAGAAACAATTACCGGGTAAGTTTTATTCTCTCCCAAAAATGCATATTGATGATGTTTCAGAAGTTCCTTTAATTCTAAAGTACCTTTCGGAACATTTTCAATACTAGGATTTTCCAATTCTTCCTTTGGTTTTTCTTTTTGAATTTGTTTGGCATCAACGGAAAGAATATATTCAAGTAAATCCATGTCATTAATTACTTCATCATCACATCTCATGATTGATTGAGTCAAACAATGTTCTAACATATCACTTGAATTTTGTTTTATAGCCTCCATTTGAGCACATTGTTCTATCATATCAATAAGATGGCATGTTTGGGGTTCTTCTTGAAATTTCATTGCCTTGTAAATATTAAACAAAACCTCATCATCATTTACCCGTAATGTTAACTTACCTCGTTGCACATCAATTAAGGTGCATCTAGTTGCTAGAAAAGGTCTCCCAAGAATTAAGAGAATTTATTGGTCTTCTTCCATGTCCAACACTACAAAATCTGCCGAAAATATAAATTTATCTACCTTTATCAAAGCATCCTCAATCACTCCTCTTGGGTAAGTGAATGATTTGTCAGCTAATTGCAAGTTAATGGTGGATGGTTTCACCTCTCCAAGACCAAGTTTCCTGAAAACAAACAAAGGCATAATATTAATGCTAACACTCAAATCACAAAGAGCTTTATTAAAGAAAGAATCACCAATAGTGCAAGGGATAGTGAAACTCCTTGGATCTTTTAATTTATATGGTAGCTTTCTTTGTAAAATGGCGATACACTCTTGTATTAGATTGACTGTCTCACATACCTCCAATTTTCTTTTTCTGGACATCACATCCTTCATGAATTTTGCATAATTTGGCATTTGCTCAAGTGCATCGGCAAAAGGGATGTTGATGTGAATCTTCTTGAAGATCTCCAAAAATATGGAAAATTGAGAGTCCAACTTTTTCTTCTGAAACCTCTGTGGAAAAGGAAGAGAATTTGATAAATTAAGATCAGAATTAGAAATTGGTGTTACCTCAGGTTTCTCAATTTTTGATTGCTTGTCAATGTTCTCTTCTTTGTGGAGTATTTCGGAATTTATTTGTGTCTCATTGGTGGCATGAGTTGACATTTTTAGCCCATCATATTCCATCTCACTTCTCAATTTAATGGCCTTGGAATGCTCACATGGATTTACCTCGGTGTTACTTGGAAACATTTCTTTCTTTTGTTGTGAGCTAATAGTCGTAGCTAATTGGCCTATTTGCGTTTCTAAGAATTTGAGATGAGTTTCGATTGTTGTTACCTTCAAATCTAAATTATCCATCTGAGCATCACTCTTGTTCATCATGGATCGGGTTTCTCCAATAAACATGCCATGTAATTCTTCCAAGACGACTTTTTCTCATCCACTTGTGTACTTGTACTTGCTTGATTTTGAAATCCCGGAGGTGGTTGCAACATATTTCTAGTATTGCTATATGAGAAATTTTCATAATTGTGAAGTCTCGGATGATAATGTGTTGGCTGTTGATTTCTTCTATTGGTAAAACCTCGATTGTTCACATAATTTGCTTGCTCTGTGTCGTGATTAGCTATCTCTTGACGGATATCCATTATAACCTCTGTTTGTTGTTGTTTTCTACCAAAGTTGATGATGGCAAGTTGCTTTGATAGAGCAGAGATTTGAGAGGCCAAAGCTGACACATTATCAAGTTCAAGAACACCAACAACTTTCTTTGGTGTGGACCTCTTAGAAGGCCATTGGTAACTGTTGACAGTCATCTCTTCTAGCAGAAGCATAGCTTCACTTGGGGTTTTAGCTATTAACGTGCCTTTTGCTGCAGCGTCTATAATGGTTCTTGAATAACCATTCATACCATTGTAAAAGTATTGGGATTTCTGCCAATCTGCCTACCCGTGTTGTGGACATCTCGTCAACAACTCCTTAAAATGCTCCCAAGTTTCATATAATGGTTCAAAGTCAATTTGTTGAAATTGAGTGATTTCACTTTTCAACTGGAGTGTTTTGATAGGTGGGAAGAACTTTGCCATGGACTTTTAAGTGAGATCGTCCCAACTAGTTATACTTCAAGGTGAAAAAGTTTGAAGCCATTACCTTGCTTTATCCCAAAGTGAGAACGGGAATAGTCTCAGCTGCATAGTTGCGTCGGGAACCCCATTCATCTTGATAGTGTCACAAACTTCTAGAAATGTAGCCAAATGAGCATTCGGGTCGTCTACAATACTTTCCCCAAACTAATTTTGTTGCACCATACTTATGAGGGCCGGTTTTAGTTCGAAATTATTCGCATTGATGGGTTGGCGAACAATGCCCGAATAATTTTGATTTGTAGTTGGTCGAGAATAGTCCCGAATGGCCCTTTCCGGTGGTGCAATAAGGGGAATGCGGTTGTTATACTCATCAATGTTTCCTGCCATTATTTTATTCTCTGCTCGTAGTGTGACTCTAGTCCTTTGGAGTGTTCTTTCAATTTCTGGATCAAACGAGATTAAGTTAGTACTTTTATTTTTTTGCATCAATAAGTAACCCAAATAATGGCAACAACCCAATTGTAACAAGAACCAATATAAATTAAAGTCAAGACTACTAAGTAACAATATTAGCGCGAATAAGATAAATTATTCCCTGGCAACGGCACCAAAAACTTGTTCGAGAAGTTCTTACCGCAAATGTATGGTGTCAAGTTTTAGTATAGAATATAAATAAGGTTATCTTCTCCACATGGAATAATATTCGAATTATTGCTAAGTATTGTAAGTATAATAGTCTAAGTTTATCTAGAAATTCGAATATGGATGAAGTATATTATGTTGGATCATAATCCAACATTGGGCTTATATGTGAAATAATTATGCAATGGGGACTGTCAATTAAGGTTAAGCCCATTTTATAAGTGATCATATAAGGTTTAAGGAATTGGGCTTTAGTATATCTAATAGGGTGTGGGCCTTTAATGTGTAGAGACTTAATGGGTTATTCCTATTTTAATGATGGGCTAAAATAGGGTACCCAATATAACACAGTTATATAAGGGTTATGGTCTCTAGGTCACATGTCTACGACGTTCCATTCTGTTATCCCATCGTCAGAAAGAAACCTATGGAGAAAACTAAAGGGTTCTCTGAAAAGCTTCGAGACGTGTAGATCTAGAAGGCCAAATCCCAGGATTCAACTACTATGGATTCAGGTACGCTTCCGCAATCTAGTCTTTGATTCTTGATAATTCGATATGAAAGCTCTTGGATTAAATTGATTATTTTCACTAAAGTTTATTCCAACAAGTGGTTTCAGAGCTACTTCATATTGAATTATTAAGAATTAAGTTATTTTCTATCGGTATTACTGATTTCGCAGTAGATTAATTTCCGGCCTTTGGAGGTATACGGTTTAATTTTAGAATTTAGAATTTGTTGTTGTATTTTTCAATATGGCTTTGTTGTTGAATACTACACAATCTGATATTACTGTGGTACTTTTGCTTTTCGATTTGCACTTTTATCATTTGTTCAGAAAAGGGATTTCGTAAATCCCTCTTAATTGTTATGGATTCAGATTGAACTCCTTTGGATAAAGATTTGGAATTTGGGGTTTAACTAAAGTTGTGAATTTTCAATTGCTATTGTTAAAGTATGAGGAAATCTTTTATGGTTGATGGGTTTTGGGTTCAGGTCAAGTTTTTTGTGTGATTGAATTTAGATTAATAAAATTTGGAATGAGAATTATTAAAAAAAAATTGTGTTTGGATGGATGAAACCCAATATGTTGTTCGCCTTCTTTTCTCGACTTGCCGACGAAGGGTGGAAGACAACTTTGAGGTTGGTTTTGGTGGTGTAATGGCAGTTTAAAGCGGCGGTTCGCAGCGAGCGCGATGGGTTTCGCGATTCGACGTCGCGATGTGGGGGGCCATCAAAGAGTAGTCGGTCGATTGCTCCATTTGTTTGTCGGCGAAGGATGGCGGGCTGTGGATCTGGTCGGCGGTGCCGACAATGGTCTTGGGTGACGTTTTGAGATGGGTGTTTGGAGAAGATGGCATTTTAGACCTAAAATTGAGAATTTGGGGTTGATTTACAGTTTTCAGAAATTTTGAGGCCTTGTTATAAATCAGCTTCATCTTGTGGTCTTTTATGTGATTACTTGGGTATTCTCTGGAATTAAGGTATTTATTCGGGACCCATTTATACTTTAAGAAATTTAGAAATTTAGGGTTCTATTATAAAAAGGTTTTAATTTTGAGGTTCAATTAAAGTTTGTTTATTTCAAAATTGGCCTCAAATAATAAGGAAAACCCTAAATTAAGTTTGATCTTGGAATTTAAATTTTAAATTCGAATATTGGTATGGATTTATATATTTTGAGATGAATTAACGGAAGTAACATGTCACCAAATGTGACCTCTCTTGTGGAAATTAATTCATTTTAGAATATAAAAGGTTGTGGGTGTGCAACATATGTGAATATTAACTGGCCCAAAGGAAGGTCAATATTTATCAGAATTGCACGTGCACCTGTGGTAATAAATGCGTGATAATTATTCGGTTTTACATATGAACACTAAATCGGCCCAAAGAAAGGTTTATTGTTTGATATGTTCTTATTATCAGTGTTTGATTACTGTACCAAGATATCAATTACAAGTTAATATTTTGTCCAAAGATGAAATATTAATGGAGTGCCGGTGTCTTGAGATAGGATTTACCATTATTTGAATTTATTATTAGGATTCAGAGATTTATGTGAGCATGATTTATGTATTGTTTATTTTTGGAATTTAGTTTTGAATATTCCTGCTTATATTTCTGTCAGCATCAATATATTTTTTTATGTTAAAAGGGCACTTTATCTAGAAAGGTCACTATAGCTAAGGAATTCCTTACGGATATTGAGAAAATATTTGTCGAGAACGAAAAGCTCAGATTAGTACGCGTTTGACAAATATGATCTCAGTCAGGTATGAAAGGCAATATCAAGAATAAGTTATAGATATGTCTCGTATTGCTTTGAGGATTTGCCAGTGCATTTAGTTTTTGATATCTCTTTCGACACGCTTTTAGCCATTTAAGGTGAGTCGATAGTTAAAAAGAGTTTTGCTCTCTAAATGAGTCATCTCATCTTTGCGCTCGAAAGAGAAAAAAGGTTAACACAATATGAGACAAAATGGGCTAATATTGCCTTAGCTTCAAAGAATAAAAAGTAAGGAATTAAAAAATATAGAAGGATAAGATATGCTGCTCAGTTATGGTTTGTTTTGAGGTTAACTTAACTTCGGTTTCCTGGCACACATGGTGGAAAGATTTTAGTTCATCAACTCACACCAGCGTATCTGTAAGGGGTTGTCTCTATTGCCAAAAAGCTAAATGATGATGAAAGATACGTCAAAATAGGCAAAGGCAAGACAATTATGGTTGAAATAATAGGGAAATATAGATCATTGTAAGTACTGGATTTTATTTGAATCTTAATGAGACATTTATTTGGAACTTGACTTCTATTTCTACTTTGGACAAATTTGGTTATTCATATTCATTTAGAAATTGAAAATTTAGCTTGTCTCATGATTCAAAATTAGTTAGTTCTAGTTCTTTACAATGACCTTTATTTGACAGATACTATTGCATCACCCAACAAGTCCATACTTTTAAGTACATGATGTATAAGTAGAAAAACAAACCAATAAAAGATATTTGTAGCCAATTGGACACCGGGCATCTTAGAACTTATATATACAGATATTTGTGGACCGTTCCATATGGTTGCTTGGAATGGTTAACAATATATAATAACGTTCATAGACGATATTTTAGATATGGCTACAAGTTCTTATTCATGAAAAGTCACAATCACTAGACGAGTTTAAATCCAATAAGGATGAAGTTGAGAATCAACTCAACAAAAGGATTAAAAACATCGCATCTGATCGTGGTGGTGTATGCAATGACAGATATGATGGTTCAGGTGAACAACGTCTAGGATTGTTTGCTAATTTCTAGAGTAATGCAATATCGTCCCACAGTACACTAAGTTCGGCTTGCCATTACGAATAGTGTTACTAAAAGATGAAACAAAATACTTAAGGATATGGTGAGGAGTATGATTAGTCATTTTACCTTACCAGAATCACTCTAGGAAGAAGCACTTAAGAGTTAAGACTGCAGCATATATCCTTAGTAAGGTTTCTAACTAAAACGACTAACAAAATCCCTTATAAACTTTAGATGGGCAAGAAGCCTAGTCTGAAACATTTGCACGTTTGGGAATGTCCAGCTGAGGCAAGGCCTTACAAGCCTAATGAAAAGAAATTGGACTTAAGGACAATTAGTTGTTATATTGTTGGATACTCTGAAAAGTCCAAAGGGTACAAGTTTTATGATCCCACAACCAAGCCTATTTCTAAGTCGATAAATGTCTGGTTCTTTGAGGATGTTGAGTTTGCGGGGGGAGATAGAGTTAAGGACTTTGTCTCTGAAGAGGAATACGTTGATATTCCTACAGGTGTTGTTGGCATTGATCGGAATTTCATTCCTGACCTTGTTCAAGATAAAAATCAAGACAATGTCGGAGAACCTCCTGTTTCAGAAATTATTCTAGATGAACAAACTCTACAACCTCAAGAAGTCATGCCATTAAGGAGATCAACTATGGAAAGAAGAAGTGCAATGCCAGATGATTACATTGTAATTCTCCAAGAAAATGAGGTTAACATTTGAATGATGGAAGATGATTTAATCAACTTCTATCAAGCCATGGAAAGTTTCAACTCTCATTAAGTGGATGGATGCCCATGAATGAATAGATTAAGTCCATGAGGGACAATGACGAAAACTTTTCCTATTGCCTTAAGGTGTGAAAGTCATTGGTTGCAAATGGATATTTAAAGATACGAAGCTCGTCTTGTCGCAAATGGCTTTACACAGAAAGAAGGCATCAACTATAAAGAGACTTTCTCTTTAGTTTCTTTGAAAGACTCTTTCAGGATTATAATGGCATTGGTAGCACACCTTGATCTTGAGTTACATTAGATGGATATAAAGACATCGTTTCTCAATGGTGACATTGATGATGCGATTTATATGGTGGAACCAGAAACTTTGTGTCGGAAGACTCAAAAGATATGGTTTGTGAACTTAAGAAATCCAACTATGGACTCAAGCAAACATCTTGACAATGGTATTTAAAATTTCATCAAGTGATCATCTCGTTTGGTTTTTTAGATGAATTTGGTCGATGATTTTATGTACCATAGGTTCTGTGGGAGCAAGTATATGTTTCTGGTTTTGTATATTGATGAGAATCCAGTCATGAAGGATCCGGGTAACACCAAATGCAAGTTATCTCGAGTTCTCGAAGACTATGTAATTGAGTTCTTGAGTTCTTGTATTTGTTTATCATAGATTAGGTGCTTATTTTCATCATTTTGAGTCATTTGAGTGGCCAAGTTGATGTTAGAGGCCAAGTATATTGAGTTTAGAGTCATATTAGTTAATCATGTATCGAAAGGAAGCATTGATGGTCGAACATCAAGAGGATTCCTTCAAAAACGTCCAAGCGCGTCAACAGTTTTTAGCACTGACAGGGTTTAGTATTTTGGCCATAACGTTATTTACAAAATTGATATTGAACTGATTCAAGATGCTATGGAAAGCTAAGAGAAAGGGCTACAACTTTTATGAAGACCCCAGGAGCTAATTCGGACTCGAACGGATGAAACAGAGGCCAACACGGCCTGGTCGTGTTCACGAGCACGGCCGTGCTCTACAGGGCGTGTTGTAGGTTCGGTTTTTGCTCCCGAATACAGCAGGGAGCACGGCCTGGCCGTGTCCCACGACACGGCCGTGTTAGAGGGCGCGTTTTAGGGTTTTAAGCTATTTTTGTTTCCTTTTTCGATTTTTAAGTTGTTTCCTAGTTGGTTTAGGGTTGGTTTTGGTTTAGGGTTTGTTTTGAGTCGCCTATATAAGGCAAACACTTGTTTATTTTTCAGAACAACTTTGATTATTGAATATTGAGATTATTCTCTCCAACCCTTTGGGTTTTTCCAAGAGCTTCAAGATTGTTCATCTTGTTGCGAATTTCGACTTATCAAACAAACTTACGCATTTGTTTGTGGCGTCTACGCATACCGAGGTTCTTGCTTTGCTAAGAAACGGGTCCAGGTTTCCACCATCTTTAACCGAACTAGTGAAGATCTTGGGTTAACAACATATTGTTGTTGGGTCGTATGCACAATCGTTCTGCGGTTCACATCAGTTGGTATCAGAGCCATCTAGCAAGGCTAAATCTATCCTTGTTTTCTTTATATTTGTTATTTTCCAGATTTTCTTATAAACCCTAGTTCTTCAAGGGTACAAAAAAGAAAAAAAGAGAAAAAAATTCGAAATTCAAAAAAAAACGAGGGAGTTGATTTCGTGATTTGCTGGGAGATTGTGAGTTGAGTGATACACGAGCGTATTCACGTGAGGGAGTGATTTCAACATGTCCGAAGAAAATCGACAACCAGCAGATTTGGGTAACAAGTTGGGTATGGAGGCGATTGCAAACATGGTAAAGAAAATAATGTTTGAGACATACGGGGAGCCCATAGAGGCGCCGCGAATCGAGGAGCCTGCTACTAGGGTGCGGAGGCCTAGAAGGTTCGAGTTAGAGGAGTGGGCAGATGAAATTGATGATTTTGATTCCGAAAGGGAGCAAAATTACAATCCGGGCAGAGGTCGGCGCGGAAATAGGGGTGATAGGGGACGTGAGGATGGCAATTTGAGTAACATCAAAATGCAAATCCCCTCTTTCCAGGGAAAGAGTGATCCGGACGCCTATTTGGATTGGGAGAGGAAAATCGAGAATGTGTTTGATTGCCAAAACTATTCTGAGTTGAAAAAGGTGAAACTGGCGTCAACTGAATTCTCGGATTATGCAAGTGTGTGGTGGGATCAATTAATGGTCTCAAGGAGAAGAAGCGGCGAGCGGCCCGTTTCCACATGGGAGGAGATGACGAGTTTGATGTGACGTCGTTTTGTACCAAATCATTATTACAGAGGAGTCTATCAAAGGTTGCAGAGATTGACACAGGGGTCGAAGAGCGTAGAGGATTATCATAAAGAGATGAAGATGTTGATGGCAAGGGCGAATATCGAAGAAGATCAGGAGGTTACTATGGCGAGGTTTATCGCGGGGTTGAATACTCCTATAGCAGATGCCGTCGACTTACATCATTGTGTTGATCTCGAGGAGATGGTGCACATGGCGGTGAATTAAAGTTGAGCAGCAGCTCAAGAGGAGGTGATTTACACGGCAAAATCCCAACACTGGCACTAGTACTTGGGGTTCGAATACTCCTGCGATGGATGATGCACGTTTTTCACAGCAGCCCAAAGTTGTGGAGAACAAGACAGACTCGGACAAGACAAAACCATCAGGTAAATTTTATCCCTCTACTTCAAGCACTAGGGACATTGAGTGTTTTAAATGACATGGAAGGGGTCATAGAGCTAGTGAATGTCTGAATAGAAGAGTGATGGTGATTCGGGCTAATGGTGATGTAGAGTCCGAAAGTAAGGATGATCATGATAATCCGGAATTGGATGAGGGTCTAGAGGTAGTTAAGCCGATGAAGGTCGATGTGTTATCACTAGTTTCACATAGAGTTTTGAATATGCAACCAAAGTTAATTGATCATGAGCAACGAGAAAATATTTTTCACACTAGATGCTTAGTTAAGGATAAAGTGTGTAGTATGATCATTGATGGGGGTAGTTGTACAAACGTGGCTAGTGCGAAATTGGTGGAGAAGTTGGAGATTCCTACACTTGAACATCCAGAACCATATACACTACAATGGTTCAATGATTGTGGTGAGGTGCGAGTTAATTGTTAGGAATTTTATTGTTTAGATTTTGATGAATGCCATGTAAAACTTAGAATAGAAAGTTGGCACCCCCCAATTCTTGTTGTAAAATGCATTGTAATGAATAGAGTGGCCAAGCCGAGTCAAGACAGCCTACGCCCTAACATGCAAGAAGACAATCAAGACCGGAAGGAAGACTCTGTGAGACAAAAGTGAGTATGGCAAAGAGGAGTAGACGGGAACTCACTTTGAAGAAGCGGTGAGATGCGGTGAGTGGAGCATCGGTCAAGTCGGCCAAGAAAAGCCAAGTCTCAAGTTGAAGTGACAAAGAGTCATCCATGATTGGAAGTCACTCTAAGTCACCTGGGAAAGCAAGGAAATGCAATCAAGTCGAGATAATCAGTAAAAAGAACCGTTGCAATCAAGAGATTTACTTAAACAAGTAATATCTCCATACCACCTTTCTCGAGTGCTCACCCCGAAAAGCGTGCAAATGGAATGAACCAATGGGAAGCACTACACCGTGTCGAACTCGAAAAGGTTAAAGAACAATTCATACGAGGAAATGGCAATTCCAAGAACGCAAGCCAACGATCAAAGTGACTTTCAAAAATAAGCCTATCTCTTCAACGGGCAAATTTTTAAAAGTTCACTATAAAAGGCCGAGGAGTTTGTTTGAGAGAAATGGATGCATGAATGACACATACGTGAGATACACAAGCACATTAGAAAAACAAACAATCTCAATCCTCAAGCCTACATTTCAAGTACATCAATCCAACACTCACCGTGAAGGAAAGAGAACTTCAATCGCTTGAAGAGAAAAATACTCAAAACAAGGGGTCTACTTTCCGAAAGGATTGTAGAAAGGTTCAAGGTTGAACCAAGTCTTAAGCTTTTGGAGGGCTTCGTGATCAAATCCAAAGAGCTTGAGCAAGTGAGTCAGTAGTAGCAAAGGCAAATGCCTGCCTGAAGAAGCCGAGTCGTACGAGAAGCCACCGAGTGATCAAGGCGTCTCAGGATCGAGTCCCTAAGGATCAAGTCGGGTATTGTGATCAAGACTTGTATCCGGACTGTTACCACTTTGTAAACCGATCATTACTTAGTGGATTCCTCCAGGAGTTGGAGAAGAGAGGAGTAGAAGAATTACCCCATCTTCGAACCTCTATAAAAACTTTACTTGTGTCATTTACTTTTCAAAGATTTACATTCCCGCACCTTTAACTCGCTTATATCTCACGATAAATTTGCTATCCATTTGATAATTTACAAGTACTAAATCAAGCTCTAATATTTTGCTTAATCAAACTTAAGGGTGTTAAGTCTTCCAGCTGAAAATAAAACCACAAATGAGTTAAATTGTAGCCAACAATGAGTCACTCCATCAACAAATTCAGCTGAGTCTGTTGAGAGATTAACTCTACCGAGTGACTAATTCGATGTCCATCAAGGACACAACTGTGTAGAATTAACTCTGTAGATTTAAAAGGACTAAATCGAAAATTTGGTAAGGTTTATTCAACCCCCCTTCTAAACCTTACACTTACACCCCTTGGGACCTACAAGTGGTATCGTGAGCGGTTGGTTCATTGAACCCTCCGCATCCGGTTAATTCTTGAACTAGATCTCTAAACTTTTCAAAGTCTGCTTTAGTACTTGAACTTTCATAACTCTCCTTTATCATTAAAAGTCATTATCATGGAAGCAAATTTGACACGCATCCCTATGTTCACTATTGAGGAATTTGATGATTGGAAAATTCCTATGCAGCTCATCTATCAAAGATTACATGATGAGATGTGGATAGTGATAGAAGATGGGCCTCTACAAATATTAAAGGTGAACACAGTTTGTATGCGAAGAGTTGCAATGAAGGAGAAGAAGATTTTGCTCCTAGACCAGTCATGGTTGAAAAACCAAGAACCGAGTGGACAAATGATGACAGAAAAAGATACAACCTGGATAATGTAGCCAAGGACATCCTCTACAAAACCTTGGACAAAGCCATGTTCAACAAAGTCAAATCATGCAAAACGCCTAAAGAAATGCAGGACAAGCCGACATTGATGTGTGAAGGCTCGGAGCAAATCAAAGAAAACAAATTATCAGTGGCTGTACGAAGTTTGAAAATTTCAAAATGATCTCGGAGAGAAATCTGGATCAACTAGACGCTCGGTTTACAGAAATCACAAATGAGTCATTTGTCTACACTTGGAAATGAATATACACGAAGAAATGTGTATGAAGATCCTAAAAGTCTTCCACTGAATGGGAAATGAAGGTCATGGCACCGAGACATTCCATGGACCTATCAAAGACATCCAACCATGAACTATTCTCGGACCTCAAAGCCTATGAGTTTGAGTGAGAAGAAAAGACCAGGAAGAGACAAACAGACCCAAAACAAACATTGCTCTCTAATTGTCAAAGATGGGAAGAGAGCCGAGGTCAAAGAGGCAATTGACCCGTAAGAAATAAATAGCCTGATGGTTAAAAGATTTAACAAGTTCTTTAACAAGAACTACAAGAGAGGAAAGGGTGAATCTTCCGAGAAGACACTCACTCCCTCCAAATCAAGGGATGATAGGCCAACCAAGAGAACAGATCATCAACAAGTTGAGTATCAAAGTAATCGACAACTCAAGAGTAGAAAGAGTCGATCAAAAGGTCAATATCTATGTTGGAATTGTAGACAACCAGTGTCACTATGCCATTGATCGCTCATATCCTGTAGTCAACAAGTACAGAATGAAGAAGAAAGAAATCTTGAGAGAAAAAGACGAAAAAAGAAAAAGGCAATGATGGCCGCAGAGATCTGAGACAAAATGCAAAGTCAAGAGAGACAAATGATTGAGAGAGCGAAGAAGTGACTACTCGAGTGACTCGAAGAAGAAGCCTTGATCCGCTTAATGGCCAAAGAACAAGATCAAGAAGATGAGGTACAATCTAATTCAACAAGCTCGCACACTAGTGATAGTGATCGTGACACACACACTTCATCACCTACTGATCTTTATGATTCATTAGGCAAAATGATGAAAGATTTTGAGCACATTAAATCCTCACACACACTATTGAATGAGGAAAACAGCCTACTTAAAGGTCAAAACTCAAAGTCGACTAAGGAGCCGAGTACTCTAAGTCAAATAGTCATGAAAATGAAAGTTTAAAAATTTGAAAATGCTAAATTAGTAGCGAAAATTGCTGCTATAGAAAAGAGGAGAATGACCTCAAAATGTTATTGCCTCATTCACTAAGGCATCTAAATCATTGGATGATCTTATTATGAGTCAAAGAGAATGTGGAGACAAGACAAAGCTTAGATTTAATTCCTTTGTGCCATGTCAAACCTCAAGAGTAATTTTGGAAAAAGGATCTTCAAGTCATGAAGAGTCCGAAAAATCCAAAACTCTAAATATTGCACACACTTTCACTCCAAAGCACAATACTAAGC
The DNA here is from genome assembly GCA_016081115.2 of Rehmannia glutinosa. NCBI lineage: Eukaryota > Viridiplantae > Streptophyta > Magnoliopsida > Lamiales > Orobanchaceae > Rehmannia > Rehmannia glutinosa. The sequence goes on along the minus strand of CM071937.1, from coordinate 37,021,710 downwards.
AAACCGGCCTTGGTTACAAAGGAAAAGGAAAACAACTAGTTGAGTGTCTTTGGAAGGACAAAGAGAAGAAATTGACCAAGTCCTCAAAAACTCCAAACAGAAAATACTCAGTAAAGAAGAAACAGAGCTACCAAAAATTCCGAAAATCCATAAAAGAAATACATATGATGGGAATGGTAGAAAATATCCAAGCCAAGCTGATTGGAACAATGTGAACTATCGGATAGACTTATGGAATATAAGCCCGAGATGGCAAAGGCCTAGAACTCGGAAAGGCCATTCCAAAAGCACAAGAGCTTTCATCAAAGACACATATGTACCTAGGCACTACACTCAAAAACACCACAATTACCCAAGGAAGGCAATTGCTAAAACACATATGCAGCATACGACAAAAGAGACAATTTGTATGAACCTAGAATCCCCAAGCAATTTGCTAGGATTAATTATGATTATGGCACTCGATAGATGGCAACCCCTTAGAGTCAAATCATTTGGCTATAGGTTGGTTGGATCATCTTACAATTCTAACCCCTCGGGACCCGCATAAGTATGGGTACCTAAAACTTAATTTCCTTGATTGCGGGTTCAAGGAATGTACTGAGTGCCAAGGAACCTGGTACATGGATAGTGGTCGTTCCGGACATATGACAGAAATAAGAGAAAATCAAAAATTTAAGGAAGTCAAAGGAGCCAAAGTCATATTTGGAGGAAATGAAGCTCCTGGTGAAATAAGAGGCATTGGATCCATCAAGAGGAATGGATTAGAAATCACGATGTTGCATATGTTGAAGGACTCAACTTCAACTTACTGAGTATCGATCGGCTCGTGACAAGGGCTACAATGTTGGATTCAACATGGGTATATGCCAAATCAAAGAAATTGAATCAAATGAAGTGGTGCTTTGCAAGATGTAGACAAAAATATGTATGTAGTGGATTGGTCAATCGCAACACCCAAAGACTGTCTACTAGCAAAAGAGCACAAATTGAATCAAGTTGGATGTGGCACAAAAAAGCCGAGTCACCCGAATTTCAAAACAATTAACAAGCTAGCAAGAAGTCATCTTGTAGAAGGACTTCCGGACTCGATACAAGAAGGAGAGTATATGTGATGCATGTCGGGGGAAAACAAATCAAGTCGTCGTTCAAAGAAAAGACATGCCCATCCTCAACAAGAATATTGCATCTGTTTCATATGGATCTATTTGGCCCAAAGGAACCAAAAAAAGTGGAAAGAAATACACTTTGGTGGTAGTAGATGACTACTCAAGATATACATGGACAATATTCATGTGCAAGAAGAAAGAAACTCTACAAAAACTACCACAAAATTGTGATGAAGAGAATTCAAAATGAGAAGAGTCAAACCATTATCAAAATAAGATCGGATAGAGGAACCGAGTTTGTCAATGGAATAATAACTCAAGATCTTGTATTGAGAATGGTATTGGTCATGAACTATCACCGCAAGGACTCCACAAAGAGAATGGAGTTGCGAAAGAAGAAACGAAACCCCTCAAAGAAGCAGCAAGAGACCATGTTAGTCAAGCAGGTTACCAAAAAGATTTTGGGCTCAAGCAATCAACACAAACTTGCTACACCCAAAACAGATGTATGATAAATAGACAACTAACAAAGACTCCCTATGAGATATGGACTGAAGAAAACCAAATGTTGCATATTTCGAATATTTGGATGTAAATGCTTCATTCACAACAATGGCAAAGACAACCTAAAGGCTTTTGATGCTAAAGTCGATGAGGTATCTTCTTAGATACTCACCAAAGCAAAGCCTACGTAATACTCAACAAAAGAACTATGGTTACTGAAGAATCCATTCATGTAGTATTCGATGAGCCAAATGTAAATGGAGAAGACATTGAAGAGTCAACGATAAGTTTCAATCATCCAACCATACGTAAGAGTCCCTATCTTTGAAGTCGAAGGAATTATCAATTCAAGAAGATGAGATAGTCAATCTCAAAAGCAAATGGGGAAATCTGCAAATGAGTGACCACGAGAGAGTCGACCACAACAACACAAACAAGCAAGTCGATCAATCCAAATAACTTACTCCAACCTCGACGTAAGATGGCTAAGAGACCATCCACCGTAACTTGTCATTGGAGATATAAGAGAAGGTGTCAAGACAAGATCCAACTCAACAGAAGCAATGTTCACATGCTTCATTTCGCAAATAGAGCCCAAAGATATGTCACAAGCATTGGATGACACACATTGATTCAAGCTATGCAAGAAGAGTCAATCGGTTTGAGAGAAATAAAGTATGGGAATTAGTGCAAAGACCCATACATCAAAATGTTATTGGAACCAAATGGGTATTCGAGAATAAGATGAACGAGGAAGGCTCTGTGGTAAGAAATAAAGCAAGACTAGTAGCCAAAGGATATTGCCAAGAAGAAGGGATAGATTTTGATGAAACATTTGCCCTCGTAGCAAGATTGGAAGCTATAAGGATGTTTCTTGCCTATGCAGGCTCACAAGAATTTCATTGTATATCGATGGACGTAAAAAGTGCATTCCTAAACGGTTTATTGGAAGAAGAAGTATATGTTGAACAACCTCCGGATTTGAGCGAGAAGACTTCGGAGACAAGGTATACAAACTCAAGAAAGCCCCCTGTATGGATTGAAACAGCACCCGGAGCATGGTATGATACCCCGTCACAATTCCTAAATCGAGAATGGATTCACAAAAGGAAAAGTAGATAGAACACTTTTTCTTTAATTCAAGACAAGAAGAGTATATCTTGCTTGTTCAAATATATGTGGATGACATCATTTTTGGATCCACTAACAAAGAGTCATGGTGAAAAATTCTCAAACCTCATGCAAAGTAAATTTGAAATGAGCATGATGGGAGAGTGACATTCTTCCTTGGACTTCAAGTGAAACAAATTTGAAAGATGGAACCTTCATAAGTCAAACAAAATATACCGAGATTTAATGAAGAAGTTTGGTATGGAAGAGAAGTCTTCCGTAAAAATACCAATGAACACATCACCAAAATGGACATGGATGCGATGGCAAGCCTCAGAGATCAAACAAGATACGAGCACTTATTGGATCATTGCTCTATCTCACAAAGCAAAGTGCCGGACATCACCTTTGCTTTAGGTGTATGTGCAAGATTTCAATCGCTCCAAAAGAGAGCCATATGACAAAGAAATAAGAGAATATTGAGATACTTGAAAGGAAGCCAAGAAGAGGCCTATGGTATCCAAAGGAAGGTGGATTCAAGCTAATTGGCTATTCAGATTCCGACTATGCTTTGGATGCGAGTGGGCCGACAGAAGAGCACTTCAAAGCGCATGTCAAATGCTAGGAAACAGACTAATTTCTGGTTTAGCAAGAAGCAAAACTCAATAGCCACCTCTACAAATGAGGCGAATACATAGTTGCGGCAAACAAGCGCCCAAGTCCTATGGATGAGACAACAAACAGAGACTACTATGAAGTTGAAGAAAAAGAAATTCCAATCATGTGTGATAACACAAGTGCCATTGCAATCACTCAAAATCCTGTGTTGCACTCAAGAACAAAACATATAGATGTCGATATCATTTCATAAGAGATCATGTTGAAAAGAAGGACATTATCTTGGAATACATCTCAATCGATAAACAACTAGCCGACATCTTCACAAAACCATTATGTGAGTCAAGATTTGAAGAACTCAAGCATGAGTTGGGGTTAATTGAGCCGAAATGACACTCGATGAATCAAAGAAGAGAATTAGAACAGAAAAGGAGTGAAAAGAGCCGAAATGTAAATCACCAAGAATCACCAGACGGAAAAACAAATGACACCGAGTCGGTGATAATTTGAGTCACCAAGAGAATCATGAGAGTAGAGTTAAATCGCTAAGAGATAAGTTTGAATAACTTATGAGCAAAGTGACAAAAACGCAGCATTTTGACTTAGCGGGAATGTTTTAAGGAACACGCAAAGATAATGATGATGTGTACGCACATAAAGCCGCACACTAAGCTTATGATTGGATATAAATGTCTGCCGCATTAAATACGAGACGTGAAATGCTCAATAGGCGTGCGAAAATCCAAGCCGTTGATTTCGATCACAATTCAAAAACCGCCTGCACGCCCTTTCATAAACCATATTTAAACCATTTTCGCCTGTTTCTCTCTCACACTTCTAAAAACTGTTCATATCTTTCTCTCAAAAGGCAAAGGCAAATACTCAAACCCTATCAACCTTCAAATCAATTTCTGAGATTTTTCTTGATATAATCCTGAGAAATGGCACCAACTTATGACTTTACCAAGCTAGGAAAGCAAATCCACACCCTCCCGGTGGATTTCGACGGAATGGTGAAGCGGGGTCCGACGACACCCTGGTGAAGAAAATTGCCGAGAAGTTGGAAACGTCCCGGACTAAAACCGCTTTCTAACGCTGAATATCCGATGACCTATGTGGAGGAGGTCGCACAATTCTACGTGAATGCCGAGATTCACGATGAAGGAATCAAGTCATCTGTTCACGGAAAGTGACTATTACCGCCAAGGATTTGGTCAATATTGCTCACTACCGCCAGTGAAGGAGCAATCGAGATTAAGGAAGCCGATGTAAACTTGGTCGACGCATGGAAAGAGATAGCCAAGTCCGACTTTCTTGATAAAATTATATACACAAGAAACAAGAGATCTTTGAAGGAGAATTATCACAAATTGTTGGACATAGTTGCCAAATGTATCGACATCAAATTTGGCGACTTTGACCAATCACAAAGGCAAAAGCCGATTGTGATGGCCGTAATCATCGAAGAAAAGAAGATAAATCGGGTGAGTTTATCTACTCAGACTCTGCCCGAGCGTGGGGAACAAGTCCTTCAAAGAAGATGGCACATTTGGAGGATCCCGGGATATGGCCTGTGATTGGCCGCTATTGGAGGTGAAAGGAGTCCTCTTAGACATGGGAAGGCTTTCCATGTTAACAAGAGGATGTTCGAGCAAATCTCTCGGCGCACGAAGAGAGCTTACGCCAAGAGAGTCGACACCAAAGTGAGGGAATCACCGACCCTCAAGATACAAACCTTCCTCTCCAAATGGCCAAGAAGAAAAGTGCCGCTCGTACTGCCAAGAAGTCTGTTGCCCCGCAAAGAAAGAAAACCAAACATGCTCCTCGCCCGCAAAGAGTCACTGCCCCAAGGCCGTGTCACCGCCCGCAGCGGCCGGGTCGAGAAGGACTCACAAATGCCTTCTCCGATCGTCAAAAGGAGGAGAATCGCGACAAGCCAAGACGGCGGCTCCTCGAAACAAACACCAAGACCCCCGCCGCAAGACTCGAGGACACCGCCCCGAACTGAGAAATTCCCCGGTACAAACCAGAGACGAAGAAAGACTCACAAGCGGGCCCGAACAGAGAAACCAAATGAGTCGATTACTCGGCTAGCACAAATACGGAGACTACCGGAGAAGTAGAGTCTCCGGATGTAGTTGATGAAACAGACCAAGTCTCGTCAAGGCGATCGTGAGAGGCAACTCCGAAGACACACCGTAGCTCACACACAACAAAACACAAGAAAGAACCAGCCCAATGGATAGTGATGTAATGATCCTATCTCCACCTTACCCAGGACATCCAAAATCATCTCACGTGAGTGGAGAAAATGGAAGTTGAGCAAGTCAAGGGAACAGTTTCCAACGGCCCGAGTTCATAGAAGAAGAAGAGAATCGCTAAATTTCCTCGACTAACTATCGTGCTCCCAAAGACTTGAGGAAGACAACCGCCTGTACATCCCGCAAATCTACAAGGACAAGGAGAGAGCAAAGCAAGTCAAGAAGCCGAAGACGTGAGAAGGCAAGATCCGCCTCTATCTCCCGCACCCACGAAACACACACATCCTCTCCTTGATGTCTTCTCTCGAAAGTGACGAGGAACTGCAGAATGTCGCCATTGCGAAGAGGTGCAAATGCATCAAGCATTGCATGAATCAAGAATCCTTCACGAGCAAAGATCGATGGAGGGACCGGGAGAGTCCTCCAACACACCGAAATCGATCCAATGGGAGTGTTCAAAAATAGCCATCGATGTTCTTGCTACCACTTCCCACTCACTCGGAAGAAGGCAATAAGGAAAATGGCGATGAAATCGGACAATGGGGACCCCAACGAGCCAACCCCTATTGAAGGTGTGCTACCACCGCCCCAACTACCGAACCATTAATCGAAACAATGAGTTTGGAGACGAGTGACCCCACTCCAAGTCACTCACCGGTGCGCCTACCGAGGGGGAAACTCCTCCACCGCAAAGCAAGGTCGGAGGATGTTGCGGATGACTCGACAAAGAATCAAGGACGCGAAGAAGAGAAATTACAATCACAAGAAGAACAAAGAAGTTGCCATCAACGGCTCGCATTGAGCTGAGATCGCTCTCACCGAGGTGCCAACCGCTCCGAAGGCTAATGACGCCGATGCGCCGAGGCACGAAGGAATGTACTGGGAGTTAACACTGGCGATGAAAGTGCAATCCATGGGGTTGAGACTCCAATGGATGCCGCTTGAGAAGACCCTAAGACACCGACACCGCCGAAAGGAGACCAAGGCCTCGGCAGCCAGAGAGACCGCCGGAGGTAATGAAGGCCCACGGGAGGTTGAGACTTCCCGGGTAAAGAAGTCTCGCAGAGAGAACATCACTCCTACTATCATGACCCATCCGAGAAGGAGATCAACGCACTTCATGATTCCCAGACAACCCCGATGTCACTTTTCCTGGGATCGGCGAAGAAGAAAAGCGAGTCAACCCCATGACAAATCCAAACGACTCAAATAGACAGATGTTCCAGGCACGAGCAAGTCCGATCCCAAGACTACTCGTCAAACTTTTAACTTTGATGATGAGCCACCACTAGAAATCTCATCATCGTCCGATGACGTTGTTGATAAGGCCGAGGACAAGTCTACTCTTGAAAGGAAAAATCGGGGCTTGAGACCAACGAAGTCATTAAGACAAATGAGCTCGGCAAGTCGGGTCTATTTCACAACCAAACCCAACAACTAAACCACCGCTCCCGCTCCTCAAGCTACGAAGCAGATCGATTCCCAAAAGAACTTCACGCGCACCGCTCATCATCGAACGCATCCTGGTTGGCGGTGATGAATCTTTTGTAGAATCTTTCCCTTTCTCACCGGAGATACCAGAACTCCACGAAGAGTCGAAAAATGAGCAAGCACGCTATCACGCACCCTCCTCTTTTTCACTCAGCACCATTGTTCCACCGACTTTGATTTCGACGCAGTATGGCCATCACCGCAATGTAAGAATCACCAAGTTCGAGAAGTGTTCAAGGCACACTTTGGCCGAGGTTGAACGGATGGAGAGGCATCGAACTCTTTGACATGCGCCCGACAACAGAGATGCCAACCTTACAAACTTGACTCGAGAGGCATCACAACCGGAGATAAGGGAATGGTGGCAACAAAGAAAGAATCAATGCGTGTGGAACAGGTGAGATACTTGAAACCTTGTTCAACAAGTCAGGGTGTGGAGAGTCGAAATGTTGATGCGAAAACGGTTCAGGAACACATTGAGCATATGCATGAAGCTCACACCGCCGAGATCAAGGCTGCTGCGTGAGCGTAATGCAAATGATATACAAATATTTGGAAGAACACATGACAAGAAAATTCAGCCTTCTCATGGCCGAGATGAAGTGATTTCAGAAATCCAACGCTACTTTCGGTCAATTCCGTCGCATACAACACAAACAGACATTTGAAGCAGACCAACCATCAAGACTCGACTTCATGCTCGCCAAAGATGTTCCCGGGTTCCTCTATCCTTTGATGATGCCAAAAAGGGGGAAGAGGAATACCTTAAAGAAGAAAAATCAAGTCGAAAAGAAAGGAGCAAAGAGAAGGAACAAATGAGAAGGGAAAATCACCGAGGAAATTTTGAAATCAAGAAAGGGAAATCACGGGGGAAGGATCAAAAGATATGACCTTGATGATTGCACAAACCCCCAATAGGTCCCACACAAACCGACATTATAAGACAAACTCCCCGCGACTCGCCACTCCAACACTGTTGTATCTATGGCCGAGAAGAGAAAAGCAATTGAAGCAGTGGATGAAGGAAGTGGAAGGAAGAATGGATGCTGTGGTGATGAACATCTTGAAAGAACATGGAGGCATTCCAATGACAGAGACATGTACGCCATTTCGTATGCCCGACAGAGCCACGATCGCTTACGAATTCAAAACGCTCGAATCAAGGATATTTTGCAAATATGTCCATGGCTCAAGCTTGGGACTTGTACTGGGAAAAGGGTCTCACATTATGTGAAGAAGTCTTCGACAGACAATAGACTTCCTAAGAAATACTCACGGTCACTCCGCTAGTCAATCACCGGGAAGAAGAAGACCCCAAGACAAAGATACGCCCGAGGCAGAGGAAGAAGAAGGCTGGGAGGAAGAAGCTTCACTCCAGGCCTCCGCCCAAGAATATCGAATACGAGATCCAGAAAGAAAGGAGGATCTACCGGCCGGGCTTGACCAAGTGGCAAATTTGCGAGTGGCTAAAACTAACGCCGAGTATGCAAAGAGAATAAGAAGAAAACAAAAGACAAACTCAAAAATTCATTATGGCGGGAGAGAGACAAAAAGAACAAGGAAAGATGAAGTCGCCAGAAGGCATATGAGAAGAAAAAGAAGGTGACGATTTACGAGAAGAAGAGGAGAAGAGAAGAAGATGCATCAAGATGAAAAAGAAGGAGACAATAAGGAGATGAAGTGTTGTTGTCCAACCCTTCGTGTATTTTATCATGTAAATACATACAATGTAAGTCTTCGTAATAAAGCTAAAAATTCTTTATTTTCGATATAGACAAAATGTGCTCGATACACCTTGTAAACAGGTAAAAGAACAGAATGATATGATCAATAAATGAGATCTATTCTATGCATACATTCTATGTCAATACACTATCTTTTGTATCCTTGTCAAGCATTTTTTTAAATGATTTAAGTTTTGGCATCATCAAAAAGTGGGGAAATTGTTAGGAATTTTATTGTTTAGATTTTGATGAATGCCATGTAAAACTTAAATAGAAAAGGCACCCCAATTCTTGTTGTAAAATGCATTGTAATGAATAGTAGCTGGCCAAGTCAAGACAGCCTACGCCCTAACATGCAAGAAGACAACCGAAGACTCGAAGGAAGACTTCTTTGTGAGACAACCGAGTATGGCAAAGAGGAGTAGACGGAACTCATGTTGAAGAAGCGGTGAGATGCAAAAGATTCAAATCAGTGGAGCATCGGTGTCCAAGTCACCAAGAAAAGCCAAGTCTCAAGTTGAAGTGATGAGTCATCCATGATTGGAAGATTAACTCTAAGTCACCTGGGAAAGCAAGGAAATGCAAAAAGTCGAGATAATCAGAAAGAACCGTTGCACGTAAAATCAAGAGATTTACTTAAACAAGTAATATCTCCATACCACCTTTCTAGAGTGCTCACCCCGATGATATATTATGTGATGCAAATGGAATGAACCAATGGGAAGCACTACACCGTGTCGAACTCCGAAAAGGTGAAAGAACAATTCATACGAGGAAATGGCAATTCCAAGAACTGCACCAACGACCGCAAAGTGACTTTCAAAAATAAGCTATCTCTTCAACGGGCAAATTTTTAAAAGTTCACTATAAAAGGCCGAGGAGTTTGTTTGAGAGAAATGGATGCATGAATGACACATACGTGAGATACACAAGCACATTAGAAAATCAAAACAATCTCAATCCTCAAGCCTACATTTCAAGTACATCAATCCAACACTCACCGGGTGAAGGAAAGAGAACTTCAATCAAGTTGAAGAGAAAAATATAAAACAAGGGGTCTACTTTCCCGAGAAAGGATTGTAGAAAGGTTCAAGGTTGAACCAAGTCTTTGGGCCTTTTGGAGGGCTTCGTGATCAAATCCAAAGAGCTTGAGCAAGTGAGTCGTAGTAGCAAAGCGCAAATGCCCTGTGAAGGAAGGTGCGAGTCGCACGAGAAGCCACCGAGTGATCAAGGCGTCTCGAGTCCCTAAGGATCAAGTCGGCCGAAGTGATCAACTTGTAGACCGGATCATCTTTGCTACCACTTTGTAAACCGATCATTACTTAGTGGATTCCTCCGGGGAGTTGGAGAAGAGAGGAGTAGAAGAATTACCCCATCTTCAACCTCTATAAAAACTTTAGAATTGTGTCATTTACTTTTCAAAGATTTACATTCCTCGCACCTTTAACTCGCTTATATCTCAAAATGATAAATTTGCTATCCATTTGATAATTTACAAGTACTAAATCAAGCTCTAATATTTTGCTTAATCAAACTTAAGGGTGTTAAGTCTTCCAATAAAAATAAAAACCACAAATGAGTTAAATTGTAGCCAACAAGATGAATCGACATCCATCAACAGCAAATATTTTGCACCAGAAATGCATGAGAGATTAACTTCTTAGCAGTGACTAATTCGAAAGTCACTTGTCCATCAAGGACACAAATGTGTAGAATTAACTCAGATTTAAAAGACTAAATCGAAAATTTGGTAAGGTTTATTCAACCCCCCCCTTCTAAACCTTACACTTACACCCTTGGGACCTACATTAATAAAAGAGTGTTGGTGTCTTTTCAAATCAGGTTATAAGGATGATATATTATGTGATGTGGTGCCAATGCGGGCTTGTCATATCTTGTTGGGTAGGCCATGGCGCTTGATAAAGAGTTGTGCATGATGGATATACTAATTGCTATACTTTTGAGCATGAGTGAAGAAAGTTCATACTTTCATCTCTTACACCTACAAATCTATGATGATCATGTAAGGATGAGAGTTTGTGAATCAAAAGAAAAGAGTGTTCGGCAAGTGAGCAAAAAAATGAAATAAAAGTCGAGAAAAATGAGAGCTTGAGTGAAAATAAAAATAGAGAGCTTGAGAGTTTGGCCAAGGTAATCATTTTCTCTCTCAAGTATCAAATGATTGTAGATTTAAATTAGGATATCAATATCTCTATAAAGATCACCAATTAAAAATCTTGACATAAATCATGAATCTCAAAAATGACTTCAAAGATTTCATAAATTTCAAGGTAAAACAAATCTAGAGAAAATTTGTCATTTATTAAAATTTCTCAAGTATCAAATCAAATACACTCAACCATCTTTGAATTGATAACATAATTTGAAGTAATATTTAACATAAATAAATTGAAGCATATAGTTCGATTGTTTCTCAATCTTAAAGAGTTTAAAACAACCCGATGAAGTGTGATGTCTCAAAAAGATAGATCCGAATGGATTGATAAATTGTTCAATCTTTGGGGTCCAAATTACGTTTGATTCGAGATGAATCAAAAAACATTCAAAAGATAGATGAAAAGCAATAAGAATAAGATCTAAAGAGGAATGATGAGAATCTTCTCTATTTCTGAAGATGATGATGCCTTCAATCTTCTTTTCCCAAAACTTCTCTTTTGTCTTCAAGGTGTTTGGTTGGCTGCCAAGATGCCATGATCCCCAATTTCACGCCCCAAGATGTGTATTTATACCCCCACAAAATTCCAAGATTAAGGAATAAAAATTCTTGTTTTGTTTATCATAGATTAGGTGTTTAATGTCATTATTTTGAGAGGGGGCGTTTGGCGTGCGTCAGACTTTGTTCATTCTCTGGCACGTTTGTTGTCTATTCCAAATGCGATTTCTATTCTCCGAGCTCGTTTCTTCCCTTTTGGACATGATTTTTATCCGTTGTACACATACCAACTCGATGATGATACAAACCACATGAAATTAACTCAAAACAACTCAAATTACTCAATTATACAATATCTCGCTCTAGAATACCCGATTTCGTTGGTATAAAACCAACTTAACAGTCGTCCGAGGAATTTTTAAAGACTACTTAGTTTTAATTTATTTGTTTCACGAGACAATGACATTATTTTGAAATTTTGTTTTAAATTTTTAAGACATATTTTTTAGTATTTGGAGTTTTTGAAAAGTCATAATAGTAGTTATCCTTTAAAATGTGATTTTTCCAATTTATATTGTTTTTAGCACTTTATAAAAAAGTATCTTGTTATTTTATGAAATTGGGATGTTACATTAGTGGTATCGGAGCGGATCTATCTTTCCGTATAAATCTTTAAAAAATTTCCAAAAAAACAAAAAGATGGTCTTGATTTTTTAAAGATACTTAGTTTTAAATTATTTGTTTCAATACAAGTCGACATTATTTTGGAATTTTGTTTTAAATTTTTAAGACATATTTTTTAGTATTTGGAGTTTTTGAAAAGTCATAATAGTAGTTATCCTTTAAAATGTGATTTTCCAATTTATATTGTTTTTAGCACTTTATAAAAAAGTATCTTGTTATTTTATGAAATCGATGTTACATTAGTGGTATCGATTGATCTTTAAGCATCTTTCCTGTGAACATGCTAAAAATTTCCAAAAAAAAGGTCTTGATTTTTTTTGAAAGATGACTTTACTTTAAAATAAAATAGTAACAATAAAGGAGTTTTTATCCATGTCCTCATGAAAAGTAAAGGATGTAATATATTTATTCCATTTGAATTGTGATCCATGGACAAAGCCATTAGATGGTTGGATTTTTTTAAGCAAATGAAACCAATTTTAAGTCGAGGTAAGGAATGATTTTTTTATAATTTTTTCCATTTGAATTGGGGACAAAATTAGGGTTGGATTAGAACTTTCTTAATTTTTGGGATTTAATTTTGATTTAATTTCAAATTTCAAGAATAAAGGAAAGTTAGTTTTTACAAAAGGAAAAAATCAAATCAAATTATGTTAATAAGATAAACAAATCAAATATGCATTTACGGCATGTAAATCAAGTAATTTTGGCAATCAAATTTCAGCAAAAATCATACCATATATTTTTTGAATCAGTGGCTTATAAATTCAAAGTCTCCCCTAGGTTTATTCTTCACAATTTTCACACCAAAGCAATAAGGTAAAATTTTTCTTTTCCTTTTCCCCAGAAATTGCCACCGTGGTCTGCCACCGGCACCCCCACCATGGCCACCACCTTTGCAAACCCTAAGCCACAAAACCAAAACTCAAAGATAAAACCAAGGAAGAAGGAAAAGAGAAGAGAAAAGAGTGTTTGGGATAGGGGGCGTGAGTTGCAGCGGAGGAAAAAGAGAGGAGAGAAAAGAGAGGAAAAGAAAAAAAAGAAAAGAAAAGAAAAGAAGAGAAAGAGAGATTAGTGTGAGTCTGAAGGAGAAAAAAAAGAGAGAAAATAAAAAAAGAGAGAGAAAAGAAAAAAGAAAAAACAAGAAAAAAAAGGGAAAATAAAAGGAAAAAAATGAAGGGAAGGGAATTAAGTCCAAAACTCTTGATTTGACCAAAACCCAATTTTGACCCAACAAGCCATCTACCAAGCCAATTTTTCTAGAACCCTATTTTATTTCACAATTTCTAATTCTTTCTATTTTACCCTTCTACCTAAATTTTATTATTAAAATTTATTTCATTGTAGGAGACGAGGAACTTGAATACTACTCTTATCAATGTGTTGATGACATAAAATTGTGATAATAAATCGTAATATAATCCCAAGTCTGAAATAAGTCAAATTTGTTTCTCAGATTTTCTATTTTTGTCAACTATATTTTGGTGAGAACTTTCCGAAAAAAGCACTATTCTCGCTTTTATATTATATATATATATAGATATTTGAACACTTTGGAAATTGAAAAGGACCTTTTGCTTTTCAGTAGATCGTTTTTTAGGCTTAAGTTGAATATAATGTTTGGGCTTGAAAGGTAAGGTTGTTTATTTTTGGATCAATTCAAAAGTCGATTTGACTCGAATTCAAATCTCAATTTTAAATTAGAATTTTTGAATTTCGAATCGAATTCGAATCAATTTGAGTTTTGAATATAAATATTCGAATCGAATAACGAATTAAGGAATTTTTCCGAATTCTGTTGGAAATCCTAATTCGAGGTGAATTTGAGTTTCAATTCGAATATCGATTCATAGTCGAATTTTAATTTGAATTTGTGCACGATTCTAACTCTATTATAATCCAAATTTAATTTATATATTATATGTTAGGTACCTATCTCCGCCTTTCTAATAGATCGATACACTTAGTACCGAAACCAAAATTACAGACTCGATCGCCTATTAATACAAATATACTCTAGACTCTTGCAATAAAGAAAAGTACACTAAAAGAAAGATTACAGTTACAACAGAAAATGTAACACAACTGTAACAGGGATACAACCCTAGATCCGAATATTGAGATTATTCGGCTCAGGGACTGGTAAACCCTAGAAGGAACTGTCACCACGAATCACAACCCAGAGAACCAAGGAAGAAGCCACAAAAGCCTCGCCACAACACTTAAACCTCACAGCCTTTAAACCAGAAAACCCTAGGAACCCTGGATCTGAATCGAATCACCCAAAACCCTAATCACTCAGAAATAAGGATCTTGTACACAGAGTTGGTGAACAAGACAGCAACAACAAGGATCTCACCTCTCACACACAAAGAAACCCCAAATCTATCCAGCAAGTGACTGGAGTTTAGAGAGAGAGAGAAGAGCACACAACACAGAAGAATCGAGAGAATTTGAGAGAGGAGAGAGAAGTAATGTGATCGTAGAATGAATTAGGGTTAAAAAGTACCATTAAATAGGCACACATCAATGGTTTAGATGAAGTAGAAATCAACGGACAAGATCGGGCCGGTAGGATCCGCGGATTGTAAATCCGGATCCTGCAGATCCGGTCGAAGACCCGAGTCAACTCATGGGCTAGATGGTTATTGGGTGGTGGCTTTATGGTCTTTGAAAATGCATTTTGGGCGAAACAATGGGCCATCTTTATCAACAATCTCCACCTTGGCTCATTGTGTGATTCAATTAGACATTAATGGGAAATACCGATCATCATCATTGAAATTCCTTCCCAGCACTTAAGCCAAGAAGGACTTGTGTTCTGAAGCACTAAAGCTAATCGCAACTTAGAAAGGATCCCAACAAGCACACAAAGAAGTCAAGTTCCCCATTGAATTAACATAAGCACTAAGCAAATATCAATCCAGCAGTTTTGGATTTTAACAAACACACGATGAATCGTTGAAATCCAACATAAAGGGTAAATAACCGGGTAACTAATCACCAGTGTCAAAATTTAGGATTTTCAAACAAGTTTTGAACTTTGATAAGGGTAGACACTTAGTACCCATATCAGCAGGATTAAACTCAGATGCCACTTTTTCAAGATTAACCAAACCTTTTGAAACAATATCTCTTATAAAATGAAAACGAACATCAATGTGTTTGGTTCTATCATGAAAAACTGGGTTTTTGCAAAGTTGAATACCAGATTGTGAGTCAGAAAATACAACAACTTTTTGTTTTAGAAAACCAATTTCAGAAACAAGACCTTTAAGCCACAAAGCTTCTTTTAAAGCCTCAGTAACAGCAACATATTCTGACTCTGTTGTAGACAGGGCCACAATATGTTGCAGTTGGGATTTCCAACTAATACATGAGCCACAAAGTGTAAAAACATAAGAAGTTGTTGATTTTCTGTTGTCTTTATCATTGGCATAATTAGAATCAACATATCCTTTCAAAATTATACCAGAGTCACATTTTGAAAAACACAAACTATAGTCAGAAGAATGCCTCAGATATCTAAGCAACCACTTAACAAAGATTCCAAAGTGCACCATACCAGGGTTGGACATATATCTACTCAAACAAGAAACAACGATAGGTTATATCAGGCCTAGTGCTCACCATTAAGTACATAACAGATCCAATAGCATTAGCATAAGGAATGTTTTGCATAGCACATATTTCAGGTTCAGTCTTAGGAGACTGTTCCTTACTTAACAGAAAATGAGAGGCAAGAGGCACATTCACAGGTTTAGCATTAGACATAGAAAATTTTTGTAAAATCTTTTCTATATAAGAGGACTGATGCAAATAAATGACAGATTTAGACCTGTCCCTATCAATGTTCATTCCCAAAATCTTGTTAGCATCACCCAAGTATTTCATGTCAAATTTAGCACTTAGACAATTTCTAACATGATCAATGGATTTAATGCAAGGTCCAGCAAGTAACATATCATCAACATACAGCAGCAAGAACACAGGAGTTTCATGATCAAGTTTAAAGTAAAGACAATGATCAAATTGGCTTCTACAAAACTTTAACTCAAGCATACATTGATCAAACTTTTTATTCCATTGTCTTGGAGACTGTTTTAGACCATACAGAGATTTTTTGAGTAAACAGACATAGTTAGGCTTGGATTTGTCCTCAAAACCCTCAGGTTGTTTCATAAAAATTTGTTCATCCAAGTCACCATGAAGGAAAGCAGTTTTAACATCCAATTGTTTCAATTCCCAGTCAAATTGAGCAACAAGAGCAAGCATAATTCTCACAGTAACAAATTTAACAACAGGTGCAAAAATTTCTGTGTAATCAATCCCTTCCTTCTGAGTAAAACCTTTAGCAACTAATCTGGCTTTAAACCTAACACCTTCAGATTTTGGTTTATCTTTGAAAACCAATTTCAAACCAATATTGGACCAGTAAGGGGGTTAAGGAACAAGAACCCAGGTGTTATTAACATGCAAAGAAGTCATTTCTTCATGCATAGCACTTAGCCATTTAGTGGATTCAAAGAGAGTTCATAGCTTGAGAGAAGGTTTTTGGCTCGTAAACCATCAATAGATTCAAACCACGAAAAACACATAAGATGTCATGTGAAAATCAGCAAATTTGTTTGGGACTCTAACATGCCTCCTAGTTCTATCCCTAGTTAACACATAATCATTCAATTCATCATGATTATCAAAACATGTTCATTTTCGGTGTTAACATCGGAAATTCATTATGCATGTCATGCACATTATCATCTTTGAGTATCATCTTCAATATGCACATCATTATCATTCACATTGACAGCAAAGCATCATTGATATGAGAATCGGCAGAACAGCAATATTAGGAGACACATTAGATAGCTCCACCTCATTTGGAGTATTATCATTTTCGAAAGCTTGTTTGAGGAGAAGAATGCACAAAGCAAGGGAATTCAAGTTCATTGAATAACACATCCCTACTAATTATAGTTTTAAAACCGGGTTCTCCTCTATTCCAAAGTCTATAGCCTTTAACCCCTTCAGGGTAGCCAAGAAAAACACATTTCATAGACCTTGGATCTAATTTGTCATTCTTTTGATGTACAAATGCGAACATCCAAAGATTTTCAAATTAGAGAAATCAATCGCTTTCCCATCCACACCTCTTGAGGTATTTCCCTTCCAAGGGGACCGAGGGGGGGACCTATTGATTAAATAGGTAGCTGTTACTCTGACTTCTCCCCAAAATCTTTTAGAAAGTCCAGGGTGGCAAGCATGCTCCTCACTCTTTCTAAAAGTGTTCTATTCATCCTTTCAAAGAACACCATTTTCTTTGAGGAGAATAGAAAGCGACTTGTGCCTTTTTATACCAAATTCATCACACAGATTGTCCATTAATTGATTACAAAATTCCAGGCCATTATCAGTTCTTAAAACTTTAATCCTTTTGCCAGTTTGGTTTTCAATAAGAGTTTTCCAAGTTTTAAACTTATCAAAAACATCAGATTTGTTCTTCATTAAAAACACCCAAACTTTCCTGGAATAATCATCAATTATGGACAGGAAATATCTATTTCCTCCATGAGTAGGCACAGAAGAGGGACCCCAAACATCAGCATGCAAGTATTCAAGCAATTCAGTACTAGCTGATTGTTTAGGATTAGTAGGAGAGGGGAACTTGACTCTTTGATGTTTACCATACACACATGATTCACAGAAAGACAAAGCATCAAGTTTGTTTTTACCAAAACAAATTTTATTCAAGAATGTCAAGACCTTTAGAGTTAATGTGACCAAGTCTTTTATGCCACAAATCACCAAATCATTTGACACAGGAGTAGCAACACATTCACGAATTTGGCACATAAGAATCATGTTTAGCATGTAAAACATAAAGATTTACATTCTTTTCACTTTTGCAATAATCATAGAACCCCTCATGAGTTTCATAACACCCTTCCCCCACCTTCCCTCATAGCCATCATGTTCAAGCATAGCACAGGATATCAAATTATTGGATAAATCGGAACATATCTTACATCATTGAGTGTCAAAACATAACCAAGATATCAAGTTTTAAACACACAAAGTACCAACACCAATCACTTGACACTTTTTATCATTAGCCATGGAAATGATCCATTTTTCATCAAAGCATAAGTATTAAACAGGATGTTTAAAAGGTGTCATATGGAATGTGCATGCGAGTCAATTAGCCATTCATAATCACCGAAAGCATTTGAAGGCACGAAATTCCACAGAGTCGAGGCACTCATGCACCATAAACACATCACCCATATGATCATTAGAAGTAGTCAAGTTCACGAGTCATTGGTTTGGTTTTTATTGTTCGGTTATTGTTTTGATTATTGTTCTGTTATTCCGGGTTTATTGCACTCTTTGATGTAATGACCATGCTCACCACAATTATAGCATTTCTGTTATTCCTGGTCTGAATTAGACCTACATCCTTTTTCTTCTCTTTCTACCTGATTTGTTGTTATTGTTATTCCCATTTTTCCTGTTCCGAGGTCTACCCCGACATGCATAACCTTCCCGACCCCCATTCATTCCCTTTGATATTTTCAGATCTAATTCCTTACTCTTAAGGCCATTAATCACGATGATCAGGGTAATAGAGTCTCTACCATACTTAATGGCGATTTCACATCGAAGATAAGAATCGGGGATGGCATTTAGCAACACAATAGGGTGTAATCATCAATGTTTTTATCACTACCGATCAGTTTTATATCTTGAATCGGTTTAGTAAAAACATCAAGATTTTCATCCATATCCTTTGTCATGTCAAGTTTAAATCTAAAAAACTTTTCAAGTAAGAAACAATTTGGAAGGTAATGAGGTTTCATAGAAAGAGTTCTTCCAACTTGTTCCACAATTCCTTGGCACTTGACAACTTGCCAAATTTTCTTAACACGAGAATCGAAAGGTTTAGGATAATGGATGAATAAGCAAACTCATCAAGTTCACTTTAATCTCAAAGAGATCTTTATCAAGATATATTTATGTTCAACACTTTAAAACATTTTTGTTGAATCGAGAATGCCCTTCATCTTTTGTTGCCAAATAGAAAAATCGATTTTCCATTGAAGGGTTCCAAGTGATAGCCAGAGACACTACCATTATCACGAGATATAATCAAGAATATATATCACACAGATAAGACACAGGTAATTCACAGAGTACACAAGAAGTACACCAAGAAATCACAAGAATGTAATCGTGAGAAGCAATGTAGGTGGACCACACAGAGTCCAAGAAAATGCAACAATAAGATGAACAAGAGCAATACAGACCACACAGAGTCCAACAGAGAACAACAAGGGACCACACAGAGTCCAAAAGAAAAAAAAAGGACCACACAGAGTCCAAGAAGATAATAATGCCCTAGGGTGGATCCCCTCGCACCTCGAGGATTCCACCGCGCTCGTGGCACGGGTCAAGAGGCTTAATGCTTAGGGTTTCCTAAAACTACTACTAAACAAAGAAATAAGGAGGAGGGAGGAGAGATAAATCCTTCCTGCCAGGAGCAAGTCCTGGGTATCAAACCGGTCACCGAGTTCACCAGGAGCCAAGAATCACCAAGATTCAAGACCACGAACCGAAGCACCAACCCACCAAGAGGCGGATAGTTGCTCGATACCACTTTGTTAGGTACCTATCTGTCTCTAATAGATCGATACACTTAGTACCGAAACCAAAATTACGTTGATCGCTATTAATACAAATATACTCTAGACTCTTGCAATAAAGAAAAGTACACTAAAAAGAAAGATTACGAGATTACAAGAAAATGTAACACAAACCTTAACAGGATACAACCCTAGATCTGAATATTGAGATTATTCGGTGTTCACTTGGTTTTATACCATTGATTTTGGGCTTCAAGACTTGAGTTTTGTGTTGTTTTTGAGTATTTTGAGTCATTTGAGTAGCCAAGCCATGTTGAGAGCCAATTATATTGAGTTTATAGTCATAGTAATGAATCGTGTATCAAAAGAAGTACAAACGAGCAAACAAAGAGAGATTGATTTGAAGAAATGTCCAAACGCGTCTCGAAATTTCCATCATTTGGCAAAGTGTTTCGTATTTTGGCCATAACTCTCTCTACAAAATTGATATTGAGATGATTCAAGTGGCTATGGAAATCTAAGAGATAGGGCTACAACTTTGAAGAAGGGCTCAAAAGCAAATTCCAACATTTGGTGGGTGAAAAACTCGGTGAAGGCCAGCGGCTCAAGACAGGTAAAACACTCCAAAATTCACGTCTTTGGCGCATGGGCAGTCACTGCGACGGAAATTCCTAAGTTCTTCCACCTATTTCTTGAACTTTTGAGGGGCTATAAATACATACATGGGAGGCTTGATCTAGGGTATGGAGAAAAGGCTGGGAATACACCCAAGAACACAAGAAACACATCAATTTCATCAAGGAAGAATCAAGGGAAGAATTGGGTCGAATCGGAGCTTGAGGATTGAAGATTAATCGAGAGATTATCCATTTCCCTAAGTTTTCTCATTCTTTGTGCTTTAATCTTTCATTTTAGTTTCTTATGAAGATGAACAATTTGTCTATGAGTTGTTTATTTATAATGGGTAGCTAAATTTCTTGTGATTTCCGGGTTTTGGAAGTAGATTAATTGAACTCTTGTTGATTGTTTTAATCTTAATTGAAGTTATTGTCTTGAAGCCTATTTGAGTACTTTGTTCTTATTCTTGTTTTATCATTTGGCCAATGATTTAACATGTTTGATATATTGATTCATAATTCGAGAGATGAGTTTCAATATTAGATCTTGAGTACTTGACATGAATATTTGCATAATCGAGAGGTTTGTGAATATTTGTGAGGATATTTGATCTTTTGTGCATTTGGGAGTTGTGTATCTTATGTTGAGTAGAGATACTAGCATAGATATTTCAATCTACACTTTATATACATCTCGAGATGGAGGATAAAATACCGATGTGATCGTCTTATAGGTGTATTGATAATAACTTTGGCTTTGATTAAATCGTAAAACAAGAGGAATATTAATTGAAACCATAACCCGGGAATCCATTTCATTTCCCTTGATAATTCCACTATTATTTTCATCTTGTGTTTTTGTGGTTATTCTTGTCTTTTCTTCCACAACAATCATTCAATTTTAATCGTCTAAATAAAAATAAGGCTATCTTAGTTCAAGATTTAGCGCATTAATTTATTAGTCTCCGTGGATACGACCTTGCTTACCCTATTCTATAAACTACACCGTACACTTGCGGTGAAGCTAAAAATAAGGCGAACAAGTTTTTGGCGCCGTTGCCGGGGACTAATACAATTTTTGGTGCTAATATTGCGATAGATAGAATTATTCTTAATTTAGACATTTTTTTGTATTTTTTTCATTTTTCTTTTGTAAATTCTACTTCTACAATGCTTGATTTGTTTCTTTGAATTGGTATAGGTGCACCCGTCGGATGGAAGAGGCGAAACCATCTTTGGAAGATGCCTCATTTCATTCATGAATCAAACGACTTCATTTATGAGTCAAATAAATTTATTCATGAGGAAATGGGAAATAGCCTTACCAAAAACGAAGCAAAGATGGACAAGATGAAGTTGCAATGACACAATTGGCCAATACTATGGATTCACAATTGAAAAATCTCGAGACTCAAATGGGCCAATTAGTTACAATTGTTGGTGGGCAACATCAAAAGAGCCATTTTTAAGCACCACCAAGCCAACTCGAAGGAACAATCTAGTGTCATTCATCAAATGAGTGGTACCGAGAATACGAGAAGATGAAGATCCTGGAAAAGCAAGAAAGTTCGGAACCAAATACGGATTGTGTGTTTATGCACTTTCAGCGTGTGTGGTACCGAAAAAAGGAGCAAAAACAGGACAAGGAACACACGAACCATGTGTGTACGCCCGTGCATTGCGTGCAAGATATAAGAAAACTATTCCATAATGAGACAAGCACGGAATATGCGTACACGCATGGACAACATGAGCATAATTCAAATCAAAGTGTTCCAACATCGACTCAATACTTGCTTGGAAAGCCTAAATATGCATTACTAGATGCAAACAGAGCAAAAACGGTTCTTGACCACGATCCAAAACAGCTAATATATGCATTCAAAGGTGGTACGAATCGAAATAAACAAAGGCCAAGCTAAAGACGTTAAATATAGCGCTTGTTGGGAGGCAACCCAACGGTTTGTGGTGTGATTTTTGTTTTTGTTTGTTTTCTTTTGTAAAAAAAAACTAGTGTTGTTATGCGGCATCATCACGCACGAGCGGCCGTCGCAAGCGCGCACAACCCGTGCGTCCTTCAAGAGATAATATTAAGGTACAAAATTTGAAGTGATGGTTGAAGGAAGAAGTCCAAGCGATATGAGGAGATGCGAGGAGGGCCACCACCCGCACAATGAATCGTAAATCCACATTTTATATTGAAATTCTATCTTCTCTTACGTGCGATATAATTTCATTTAAGTTTGGGGGAGATAGTTATTTTGATATGAAATGTGTGGATTAAAAAAAAATTGCATTTTTGTGTGTTTTCATATAGTTGCATGTAGAGCATTTTAGGTTGCATTGCATTAGAAGACGTTTACATCTTTAGCACGTTTATTGTTTTCATAGAGTTTAGAGAGTGAGTTGACCGATATTGAGATTCTCGTGCTTTATTTTTGAAAATTTTGTATTGTTTGGATTGGGTGTCGAGTATGAGTTGATTGAGCCATGAATAGATGACTTTAAGCATATGGATATTGAGAACGTGGTATGATGCTTTGAATTACATATTTACAAGCTTGTGAGATTTTGAGCCTTTATTTGCTTCTATTTTGTGCGATCTTGTTTGTAATTTGAGTGTATCATTCATGTTGTTAGAATTCTAGAACTTGCTCGCATCTCTCGTCAAGGTCACATGTTGTATGCGAATGTGAAAATGATCAAAGGCCATTTTGTTAGCCCTTCAAGCCTTTTGCTTACCTAATGATGATATTGAAATCCCTAGTTAGCCAACTTGAGCCTATTGCCTAATTTTTAATAGCCACAATTCAAGCCTTAACTTGATAAATCTTTTACCCAACACTTGAGCGTATAGCATTGAGTAAAGGAATTGAATAAGGGTGAATGGGTGAAATCAAAATGTTAGAAGGTGATGTTATAGTTGGTTGATGAGAACAAAAGAGAAAGAAAAAGGAGATATGAAATGTTGAAAACTCATATAAGAAAAAAAAAAAATAGATCGATGAATGAGTTTTCTTTGAATGAACTTGGAGGTTAAGA
The DNA here is from genome assembly GCA_016081115.2 of Rehmannia glutinosa. Lineage (NCBI taxonomy): Eukaryota > Viridiplantae > Streptophyta > Magnoliopsida > Lamiales > Orobanchaceae > Rehmannia > Rehmannia glutinosa. Next base: position 36,998,236 of record CM071937.1, on the reverse strand, counting down.
ATTGTAATGTGAATGGTTGAGTTTACAAAATAAAGGGGATGGAGATAAGAAGAGTTGGTGAAAATGAGAGGTGATTTGAGTAGCATATTGAGCTTTAATGTAGATGAATTATATGCTCACCGGCCTATACGCTCGAGTTTGAGTCACTCTATCCATATTTTCCTACCCCAACCAAAGAGCCTTCATTACAACCAAAGGAAAAAAGTCCTTTTTGATTCACAATTTTGCATACATCCTAGTGGCGGAGATATGAGACGATTTGCAAGCCTATGGTAATTCCCGCAATAATGAATTGAATTGAGCGTAAACACGTCCTATATTCATTCAAGATGAGAGTATACACTTGATCTTTGTGAGGTGTAATTCTTAGCATTTACCATGGTTTCTTTAATATGTGCTCTATGTTAGATGTTTGAGGCTTGGTTAATTCGTTTGCTTGATACCTACAATGAACAATACAAAATTTTATGGAGTTGTTGTGCGTTCAACTTTTCATTACTCCCAGTCATGTTTTGTCTTGTTTTTAAAAGTGTTGACCGGGACCCAACAGCTTTAAGTTTGGGGGTATTTGTTCACTTGGTTTTATACCATTGATTTGGGCTTCCAAGACTTGAGTTTTGTGTTGTTTTTGAGTATTTTGAGTCATTTGAGTAGCCAAGCCATGTTGAGAGCCAATTATATTGAGTTTATAGTCATAGTAATGAATCGTGTATCAAAAGAAGTACAAACGAGCAAACAAAGAGAGATTGATTTGAAGAAACGTCCAAACGCGTCTGAAATTTCCATCACTGGCAGTGTTTCGTATTTTGGCCATAACTCTCTCTACAAAATTGATATTTAGATGATTCAAGTGGCTATGGAAAGCTAAGAGATAGGGCTACAACTTTGAAGAAGGGCTCAAAAGCAAATTCCAACATTTGGTGGGTGAAAAACTCAGGCGGGCGCTGCAGCGCCGTCCACGCACTGCAGCGCGCAAGACAGGTAAAACACTCCAAAATTCACGTCTTTGGGCGCCGCAGCGCCCTGGACGGAAATTCCTAAGTTCTTCCACCTATTTCTTGAACTTTTGATGGGCTATAAATACATACATGGGAGGCTTGATCTAGGGTATGGAGAAAAGGTCGAATACACCCAAGAACACAAGAAACACATCAATTTCATCAAGGAAGAATCAAGGGAAGAATTGGGTCGAATCGGAGCTTGAGGATTGAAGATTAATCGAGAGATTATCCATTTCCCTAAGTTTTCTCATTCTTTGTGCTTTAATCTTTCATTTTAGTTTCTTATGAAGATGAACAATTTGTCTATGAGTTGTTTATTTATAATGGGTAGCTAAATTTCTTGTGATTTCCTAGGGTTTTGGAAGTAGATTAATTGAACTCTTGTTGATTGTTTTAATCTTAATTGAAGTTATTGTCTTGAAGCCTATTTGAGTACTTTGTTCTTATTCTTGTTTTATCATTTGGCCAATGATTTAACATGTTTGATATATTGATTCATAATTCGAGAGATGAGTTTCAATATTAGATCTTGAGTACTTGACATGAATATTTGCATAATCGAGAGGTTTGTGAATATTTGTGAGGATATTTGATCTTTTGTGCATTTGGGAGTTGTGTATCTTATGTTGAGTAGAGATACTAGCATAGATATTTCAATCTACACTTTATATACATCTCGAGATGGAGGATAAAATACCGATGTGATCGTCTTATAGGTGTATTGATAATAACTTTGGCTTTGATTAAATCGTAAAACAAGAGGAATATTAATTGAAACCATAACCCGGGAATCCATTTCATTTCCCTTGATAATTCCACTATTATTTTCATCTTGTGTTTTTGTGGTTATTCTTGTCTTTTTCTTCCACAACAATCATTCAATTTTAATCGCCTAAATAAAAATAAGGCTATCTTAGTTCAATACTTAGCGCATTAATTTATTAGTCTCCGTGATACGACCTTGCTTACCCTATTCTATAAACTACACCGTACACTTTGCGGTGAAGCTAAAAATAAGCGAACACTCGAAAATAAGGATCTTGTACACGAGTTGGTGAACAAGACAAAGAACAACAAAGGATCTCACCTCTCACACACAAAGAAACCCCAAATCTATCCGAAAGTGACCGGAGTTTAGAGAGAGAGAGAAGAGCACACAAACGACGGAAGAATCGAGAGAATTTGAGAGAGGAGAGAGAAGTAACAGAATCACGTAGAATGAATTAGGGTTCGGAAAGTACCATTAAATAGGCACACATCAACGGTTAAGATGAAGTAGAAATCAACGGACAAGATCGGGCCGGAGGATCCGCGGATTGTAAATCCGGATCCCGCGGTCCGATCGAAGACCCGAGTCAACTCATGGGCTAGATGGTTATTGAAGTCGGTGGCTTTATGGTGTTGAAATCGCATTTTGGGCCGAAACAATGGGCCATCTTTATCAACATTATATCTTTTAAACATTATACAAATATAAATTGTATGCGCAAATATAAATAATATATTAGTTGATGTATAAATAATATGCTTTTGATTTTAAGAAATTACAACCTTACAATATGGTTTTTGCAATATCTTTAAAGTAACAATATGGTTTTGATAATTTATATGGTTTGCTTATGTCTTTATTTCATTTTAGAATTCTTCTGTTGAAAAATTTGAAATTTTGCTTAAAAATATTGGTTTTGGATCCTAAAAAGTATGGGCCTAGATCCTAACCATGCCCAGTTTATTGACAAATTGATTTTTTGGATTGACTCGAATTTGATTTGAAAATCGATAAATCCAATTCGATTAAATTCGATTCGAAATTAATCGAATTAGGATCGAACTTCAATTTGAGGTTTTAAAAATCTATTAGATGAATACGATTTGATTCGATGAACACCCATTTCAAATTGAAATGTGCGTGTCACTGTGAAATGTGGTGGTTTTATATTGAATGATCAGCCAAGTTGGAGCATGAAAATGAAAATATAGATTTTCATTTCTTATCTTTTTCTGAACACATTTATTTATCTATCAATGTTTTTGAGGACTCTTAGCTTTTATGTTGCCATTGTTTCATGTGGAAAGGAAACGAAGTTTCATTATTATTAGTAAATATTTCATTCTCTCACACATCAGATGAGATCATCTATTCTAAAATGATGTTTTATCTTTCATATTTTACCGTACATATGATTGACATGTTTTTCTTTAAAGATTATCACTTGTTTTCTAAAATCACACAATTTATATTTAAAAATTAATATGATAATTTTTATACACGTGATAATTATTCATGCGTTAGAATAAGAGATCAAACACCATTCTAGAGTATAAGATCTCACCCGCTTACACATGATTCTTCTTAAATTTCAGAACAATCTACTGAAAAACTAAAAGAAAAAGCATCACGCTTGCATACAAAATAAATTGCATTCCTCTTCCATTAATTTCTCTGAAATATTATTCAACATTTTTATAAATTCTAAATTACAGAAACTACTTTGTGAGATTTGGCCCATTTTCAAAGAAAATTCCTTTAATTTTTTAAGTTATAAATACCCACTTGATATTAATTCTTACTTGAAAATTGCACATAGACTTCGATTCTTATATTTAACATGGGGTTAATCATCTGGGCTTCGGCCCAAGGAATTGAAGGCCCAACAAGAAAAGGGCCAATTTTTTTACCAAATATTCAAATCTCTAGGCAATCCAAATAATATTACATTTTCCAATTTCTCTCACGTGCGGAACACGTCACAGCCGCCAATCGTGACTCGGCGCTTATTCAGAAAACGTGTAATAAATTGATCTTTCCGACAAAGGCGATCAACCAATAGCAGTCGCCTATTTGTACCTCTCCCCCCGACAGACCTAGAAGAAACACTGTTTCTATTTGGATCAAACGGGTAATTTCCAATTTTGCTTATTCTTTTTTTTCCCCTTTAATTTAATTTTTTTGATTTATAGCAACATAATCCGATTGTCTTTTGATTCATTCAGTTTAGCATATATTGCTTGTGGGTTTGACTTTGGTTGGACTTAGATTTTATCTAGCTTTCTGGATAAATATGATGAGGATTATGAAGACTGACCTAAATAATTTTCCAATTTTCTCCATCGATTTCTTTCTTCTTTTCTAGCGCGATCGTCTTGATTTTATTCCCCCCTTGAAAATTATAGGATTTCTGTAACTCGGCTGTGTTTTCATTTTCTTGGAATCGCGTAGTTAGAGTTTTTGGTGATTCATAGGATCTACGAATTTTGGGACCCCGTCCCCCCAAAAATTAAAAACAAAATAAAAAAATTACCTTGTTAACCATATATCTGTATTGAGCTTTATCTTGGGGCTTTTACAGTACTTATTATTATTAATATCTTTTTTTTCTTTTTTTTATTGGGTGGGGTGGGGAAAGACAAGAGGATGATAATCATTATTGCTATGTTTCAGATAATTGACTTGATCTGGACTTTTGCTGAGCTGATTTCATTTTGATGTTGGTAGAAATAATATTTGACTTTTGCTGACCCAAGGTGTTCTTGATCTTGCTCAACATTGTTCTTGCTTAAATTATGTAATGTTCTGTTTGCTGTTGTCTTACTATGATTCCTGAGTCTACAGTGACTCTTTGTTCTACTCATCTATTAGATTCTTTGGATGTAGCAAGTTTTCGGTTTATGAGTCTGATGGCCATCAATTGTTGGTAAATTGCTACTTGGGCCCAAGTTTAGTGCACACAGCTCTAAGAATGACTAATTAGTATGGTATCTCTATGAGTGTTGAGTGTAGCAACCTGCAAATTTGCTTTGTACGTAAATGCTTGTTCCACAAGACTCAATTGAGCTAGCAGCAAGAATATATTGAAAATCACAAACACACAATTGCTGATATCCGGTGACAAAATCCTTGCTCGCACATCTCTGTAGGAGTTTGACACGTTTGATCCATTTAAATGGTTGTCAGGTGAACATTTTGACATAGTGAAAAACTAAGTGAATTAAAATCGAGGTATCCTATCTGATCTAGAGGTGCCATATTTCGGGCAGCAAATATTGTTCGCTCTTCTTTATTTTTGGTATTTGATCACTGTGCTACCTATACGACATAAAAACTTTGGAACTCAAAGAAATGTCGACTGGAGGTATGAAAATGGTGATCTTTTTTCAAGGAGTTCACAGATACCATCTGCTGTTTTCTAAGATCTATCAGTCGAAACATGCATAACTATTTTTGGAGGAATATCTCAACATTCATTAGATTTAAATATACCAATAGCTTATTTTACATTTTCCCACCTTTCTTTTTCCTTGTTTTACTTAGTGGTTGTTTTCTTGACTTTGAACGCTTGACATTCTCATAGGAAAGGACAACATTTATGATCAGTTTTATGCAAACAGTCATATTGGAGTGGAGTTGTTTGAAAACATTGCTCTATGCACACTCAAGTAATGGTACTTCTCTTGGGATGTTAAAGTATTGATTACCAATCTGTAGTTGTCTCATTTTTGATAGGGTAATATATATATATATATATATATATATATATATATATATGCATGAATATATCCTAGTTTTCCGTTAGATTCCCTGGTGGCAAGTGGTTCATTATGTGATATCATAGGGCCTTCGAAAATTTCTTTATCTTGCTCGAGGACTTGGAGTTTGCTGGTTTGACAGTTGTGTTAGTGTTTGAGTGATGCTTGTTGTGGGATGTTTGGAGGAACATTAGTGCCTTATTATTGGCTTTTCAATTGAAAGATGGTAAGAACAGGGAAATTGTGTTGTGGCTAGTGGCAGGGTATGGTGGTAGATAACTGGAAGTGACCCTACGATAGTGTTTCTCGGTCTCCTTTTCTTTTTATTTTTGTTACAAAATTAAGCAGGGGTTTTCGAGTGTAAAATATATTATTAATGTTATGTTATTTTCATTCTTGTTTAATTTTTGGTAACTAAAAAAAAAAGAAAGTATAGGAAATCCTGAGGATCGTATAAACTTTGATTTAATATTTTTAGAACTTTCTTTCTTTGTACTATCCAGAACTTAACTAGACCAACAACTTTAAATTTATTATGTAATGATGTAAGAAGCTCTATCTGGTGAGTTGACGTAGTGCATTTGTCAAAAAAGGTGGTAGATGGTAATATGGTCCTAAGTGGAAATTCATGGAATTTGAAGTCTGTGAACGTTGACACGTAAACGATGCTTGGGTTTTCACCGACTCAAATTAAAAAGTGCAAACTATTGTGACTAGTGCCTGATTATATTAATAATCTCAACGGCCAGGGAGAGGATGGTATTATCATGTTAGCTCGGTGTAAGGACTAGCCCAATATTTTCTACATTCCGGAAAAGATTTGGTGGGATAAATTTTCTTTGTTAGTGATACTCAGGAAGCAGGAATATCTAGCAGAAACCTTCTCTTAAAGATGATCTTTCTCATTTAAGTTTATTTGTCTTCCAGGACATGGAATTTAAAAATATTTTGCTGGTGATGATCTTTTAGATGTTTTTGTATATGATTCCCTTCTTCTGTAGTTTAGGAGCTCTATTATGGATGTATAGAGATTAGTGTGTTTCCTATTCACTGGCTTCTTCCTTTGTTTATTAGATACATTTTATTTGATTGTCTATCTATTGTGTTGATATTTTGTTAAAGCTTTGTTTATTTGGGAATATAAGGAACATATAGCTTTTATCCCCTACTTGTAACTATAATGCATATGCCAGAGCATTTTGAGATCTTCCAAGGACCATGGCTCAGTTATTTGAGCCTTTTAGCTGATAAGTCCTTCCAATTTTGAAAAAAGAGAATTAAAAAAAGATTATGACAGGAAATAGATTCCACATGAACAAGATTTCACCCTAATTGCACCACGTCATGCATTATGCTGCGTGTATGCTTTGAATAGTTTTTTTAATAAGTTGGAGTAATGGTTGAAGCGGAGGGGATAAATTTCAAAGAAATTGAAAGATACAGGTGGTCAACACCCTTACAAAGGGTGAGCAATACCACTTCAGCTACAAGCTGGTGGTTGTATGCTTTGAATACTTGAGACATATCCCTGTTTTTACATGTTGGGTAAATGGATCCACTATTCTCGGAGTCGGAATGAACCAGCCGGTTCAACCAGGAATCAATGGTCAGTTCGATCTGGTTGGTTGGAACTAAACTCAAATCCGGATAAACCGGTCAAAACTGATCAATAACTAACAAAAACTATTTTATCTTATTTTTTTACTTTTGAAGTTTCACATAACAATTTAGTTTATTACATTATAATTTTACATAATATAATAAAAAGATATAGCCAACCTTCACTAGACCGGTCCGACCACTCAATCGCCAGCCCGGCCAGTTGAACCAGTGACCAATACACTAATTGGATCATTGGATAGATAATGAGGAGAGACTTTCCCGGTGTGCTATGATGCTATGCCAGTTTTGGGGATTTATTGTGGAAACCGTTAATGATTATTTCTGACGTTGCAGTTCTTTTAAGGACAACTGTTACTTTTACAATAGTGATGAAAGGTCGAATATTAGTACTACTTGGGCTTATAGTGACTTTAATGGTACCTTTGTTAGAAATATTAGCTAGGTTTTGCTGATCTATGCTGGTACATTGTAAAGAAACTACTTATGACCTCCATTTGGCATTTCTCTTCAACTTTTCTATCTTCCAAGTGAGCAAACCCATCGACAATAATGTTCTTCGTGCATCTGAATAGAAGTTTCTAGTTTTTTTTTTCTGTTTAATTTTTACCCATTACTTCGATATTTGCAGGATATAAACCATCATTTTATGGATAAGACAGAACCTGGCAAGGAGATTACCGAGGATATGACTCGCGAGTCACTAATTGCAATCTCTTACGGACTACCTGAACATGATCAAACTGCTGAAATGTCACCCAAAAATATAGACGGTGAGAAAGTTGTCGAACCTCAGAATTGTGACGGAGAAGAGAAATATAGGTCTAAGCTGATCTCTATTTCTTATTCACCGTCACCTGATGCGAAAGCCGTTGAGCTGTTGCCTGAGGAACTCAATGGTTAGCAGCTTTTTGTATCCTGGATAAAATGTAAATTAATGATAATATGTCGAAAAACAACTTGTTGGGGTTCTTCATTGTGATGGTGAATTATGTTCTAAAAACTAGTCTTGTAATTAAACTTCCTTATCCAATGGAGTGTAAGTCTCTGTTGAATACTTAAATTTTATCTTTCTTTTTGTGTACACTACCTTCACAGACATACACTTACTTTCGTCACGACCCAAAAAAGAGTTTCTACTTGTTTGAACATTGGTTGCTCTTTCTGCCCAGCATTTGGTTGCCTTAAAAGTTGAACTTTAAGTTCTTTGCGACGTCATAAGGCTTTGTTGCAGATAATTTCTTTTATCCCCTTTTGTTGCTATCTAATTGAAGTTATCTTCGAAAGGCGAGTCCAATCAGCTCTCTTCCATTGCTAGTAGGGGTGTAAATGAATCGAGTAGAATAGAGTGCAGTGTTGTTCAAGCTCCAAAACTTGTGTTTGAGCTTGAACAAACGCTTCTTGGAACATATTGAGACGAACCGTTCATTTTTCAGGAGTCATCAACATTATGTTAGCAGGATCTTTTTTTTCTTCAAGTTGGAGTAGTACAAAAAATGTTGTGAAGGTTAGAGTATTATTAACTTACATTGCAAATGTTACAGTTTTCATTATTTTGGGAGATCATAATAGACCCTTTGAGAAACAAAAATGTGACATTGATTACGTCTGCTGTATAGTATATATGTGCTTTTTATGGCATAAAAAATTTGGTACACCATGCATGTTCAGTATGGTTCATGATCAGCTTGTCACATCTCCTTTTGGTGCCAGAGTATCTTTACTCAATAATTGTTAGGCACTGGTTTCTTTTGCCTTAGAGTCTTGTATCTTTATTCTACAAAAATACCCTTCAGGTTCAATCTAATTATATAAAAAAACATGCTATCTTTCAGAATTACAAATACGCCCTTAACTTTTGTTTCTATTTTACAAATTGCACTCTCTAGGGTGTATTTGTTAAGCAAATACAAACCTCAAGGCGGTATTCGTAATTTTGAAAGATAACTAAAGTTATCTGTAGTTAGGCTAAATCTCAGGGAAGTTATTATAATTTTCACTTAAAATATTTGCAGGATACACAAGGGCCATTTTCTCTTTAACTTGTGTTGTTTTCTTCAGTTGTCTGCTTTAGTTTTTGGGAATCCTTCATGATTCTCTTGCTCTTTACAACTTCAATATAAATTTGTACAAGGCCATTTATTTACTGCTGTTTTATCCATTTAGATACTAAAATATTTTATCTTCATCCCTTTATAATTTCCATGTGTTGGGACAAGTTTTTTGCATGAAATTTGCTGCTTCTGCTAACTGCTGCCAAAGGAAACCAATGATACTTTGTGGATTTGCATCTCCTTTTGGGCTGAATAATTAAATTATTATAATTTAGATGCTTTGGCAAGATTTGTCATCTTCTTTTTGAAGGGTGGAAATAGTGATATATATCTGCAATGGTTTGTATTGTTGTGCTGAGTACTGATGTATCAACTTGCTGTTTGTATAGACTAAAGTTTTTGGTGGTTTGGTTCATTCTTTAGAAAATACATATTTGTGTGGTGTGTTTCCTTCTTATATACTTTTCCCTACTTCCAATAAACCTACCAGCAATATTTTTTGTTAAGAAGCAAACATAGATGTCAAAACAAGGTTGTAGTTATAAAGGGATGAGTCTAACTTGACTTGATATGAAAGTTTTTTTAATTATGTAATTCATAAGAATTTCAAAGCGATCCTTATATCATGTAAAGCACTTAAAATTTTCTAACCACTGCTAATGTTGTTACTAATCTTAAGCTCCTACTAAAATGGGAAATTCCTTGATCAAAATGACATTGATTCAATTGAATGTTTCTTTTATATCATGAAATAAAGGATGAATTACACTTTGCCTCCTAAAGTATGCGAGTTTTTTTCACTTTGCATCCTAGACTTTTTTTTTTTTTTTAATAGTTTACCCTATGAACCTTGTGTTTTCCTTACACCATATCCTCCATGGAGGTGGTAAATTGTACAAAATATATTATGTTCAGAGGTAAAATATTACAAAAAAGTTAAGAGGGCAAACCGCAGAAATTTGCATAGTTTAGGGGTTTAGTATAATTAACCCTGAAATAAAATAAGAGTTGAGACATATGAGTACTTATTTGTATAAAGGTACGGTGCAAGGTGCGAGCCTGCAAGGCTGCAAAAGTTAGTCAAAACGTGACATTTAAGCTACTATGAAGTTTAAAAATACTAAGTTACATCAATACAATTATAAGTTATGTTGTTCAGCAGCATGAATCATTTTTTTCCAATCAATGTTATGTTGCCCACCCCAATTCTCTGTGCCGGCTCTCTCTCTCATACACTAATAAAAGAATAATTAACCGATCAAAAAATTAAAAAGAATAATTACAAAAACATCCCAGATGTTTAGTCTAATTACAAAAAATCCAGTTATCTTTCAAAATTACAAGTTACCCCTTGATATTTGCTTTTCTCTTATATCACCCTCAAAAGGGATAGTTATGTAAATATAAACTTGAATTTGGTGTTTGTAACACATTAAATGATATTTGTAAATAATTGGTTTTTTTTCTTTTTTTTTGTAATTAAGCTAAATCTGAATGATAGCTTTTATAAGTATCCCCACATAAATATTATTACACTTCTCATACGATTAGTTAACGTATATTTTGGATTATGATTGATGATTTGCATTATTATTATTAATTGGAAAAGCAACAGTCTAAAAGTTCCCTGGTGGATTGGATAGCTGTCCAAAACACTACTATCCTATTCCTACATTTGTAGACTCGTCCTTGATGACTTGCTTTTAACTATGGCCACATTAGAAAATCGATATATCAAACCTAACCCTCGCTCCATCAAACTCCGTGTGGGTTCGATGGCGGATTAAATATATTTTGATTGGGGGATCGAATACACTTATTCTCTTTATTCAGATGACAGTGATAAGAGGCCAGAGCTGTTATCCTCAGCCCTCAAGTATAATAGGCGTAAATCTGGAAACTGAGTCAACAAAAAAAAAACATAGAAAATAGATATATCAATAAGAAACTAAAAGGGCCTTATATGTCTGCAAAAAGATTAGAGCAGGTGGGGTACATTAGATACAAACAATTTTCCAGACATGACCCATATCCAACCATGGATATGAACTAACCTAAGACCTATCTTTCAAAAAAATTCTTGTTTTTTTTTTCCTTCATATTTTTTTGGTTGGTTTCGTTTTAAAAAATCAAATTGTAAAGTATTACGTAGTTTATGGTAATATTGCCTTGGTTTAGAATAAAGTCAATTATCTAGAAGTTCATTTTGAAGAAGTGAATATTTGAATTTTCTCACTTTAAGTGAATTGTTATGAAGTGCATTTTTGCATTGTTGATTCAAATTATGCTAATGATAGAGACAACAGAAAATCTATAACATCCTATGTTTTTACACTTTGTGGTTCCTGCATTAGCTGGAAATCTCAGTTACAACATATTGTGGCTATGTCAACAACAAAATCAGAATATGTTGTAACTGAGATTTCCAGCTAATGTAGGAACCACAAACAAGAAATAACATAGGCAATGTCCGGCCTAGTACTAACCATAAGATACATCACAGATCCAATTGCATTTGCATAAGGAATGTTTTTCATAGCACAGATTTCAGGATTAGTTTTTGGGGACTGATCCCTACTTGACAAAAAATGAGAAGCTAAAGGAACATTCACAGATTTAGCACTAGCCATAGAAAATTTTTGTAAAATTTTTTCTATGTAAGAGGAGTGGTATAAGTAAATGACAGATTTATTTATGTCTCTTTAAATGTTCATTCCCAAAATTTTCTTAGCATCACCTAGGTACTTAATGTCAAATTTAGCACTTAAACAATTTCTGACACGATCCACGGATTTAATGCAAGATCCAACAATCAACATATCATCAACATATAAAAGCAGGAATACAGGAGTAGATGCATCAAGTTTAAAAGTACATGCAATGATCAAATTGACTTCTACAAAACTTTAAAATCAAGCATGTACTGATCAAACTTTTTATTCCACTGCCTAGGTGATTGCTTAAGACCATACAAAGATTTTTTGAGCAAACAAACAAAATTAGGCTTGGATTTTTCCTCAAAGCCCTCAGGCTGTTTCATAATTTTTTTTCCATCCAAGTCTCCATGTAAAAAGGCAGTAACTGAAGCTTTAAAAGAAGCCTTATGGCTTAAAGGTCTTGTTTATGAAATTGGTTTTCTAAAACAAAAGGTTATAGTATTTTCGATTCTCAAACCGGTATTCAACTTTGCAAAAACCCGCTTTTTCATGATAGAACCAAACATATTAATGTACGTTTTCATTTCATAAGAGATATTATTTCAAAAAGGTTTGGTTAATCTATCTATACCTATTATAAAAGTGTGACTAAGTTTTAAGATTTTTTGAAAATTTTGATTTGCCAAAAACGTCCTCATGGTAAAGTTATCTTTAAGGGCAATTACGTAGTTTTTCATATTGATATTGATTTTATTTGTTTAACAATATGGACAAGTGTCTCTTTATATTCCAAACCCTTCTTATATGATTTATTTTGATTTTAATTTTTAAAACAATTTAAATTTTTAGATAATATTTATTTTATATTATACTAGATATCGAGAGCTTTCCAACCATATGTCATAAACATGTATACAGGACTTCATATGAGAGAACTTTAGCATTTAAAGTTGAGTGTTATGAAAAATAAACATTTATAATATATTTCTTTAATTTTATAAATAATTAAATACATCAAAAAGAAAAAAGAGTATGAATTTACAGCAAAATGAAGAGAAAAAATACATAAAAAATATTTAATATTATTTTATTCAAAATAAATAGCAGGACAAAATACATATTTTAAACTTCACTATTGGTTGAGAATATCCATACTATAATAAATTTATCATCTATCACACACTCTAAATTGTGAGATAATATTATTTTTGGTTGGAGTAAATTATGCATTTTTTAGGTATGGGAGGATGAAAATTCGCGACTATTGAAAATTTCAAGGAATTTTATGCCTTTCCAATAAAAACTAAATAGTTTTTAAGATATATAAGTTAAATATAAATGTTAACTAAAATTTTGAATAAATATTATTTTTAACTAAGATCTAATGTTTATGTATGTTTTTTTCATGTAATAATGGATATACGATTCAACATTATTTAGATTCAATTATTTGTTTATTTTACTCATGTATTCTTTCGATTAAAAAAAACACTCGATCATTATGACAATGTAAAGTTAAATTTGCAAAACAAATATATTATAAGTACATACTTTAAAATTTAAAAATGAAATAAACTTAGCTAAGAGTTATGTGTTTGAAATTAAAATGATATTTTAAATCTCAAAGTGGAGTGGATGAGATGAGTAATATTTGTTTAATTTTTATCACAACTGTATATTATAATTTTTTACTTTTTTAAGGGATGGCATATATGGTCTTGTCCATGCCACCCACTTGGTGTCACCCAAGTGGGTGGATCCACCCTGATTTACACACATACACACACACACTCAAATGGGTGTGTGTGGATTTAAGTGGATCCACCCACTGGGTGGCACCCAAGTGGGTGGCATGGACACACACGGCATATATATCTCTATTGTAAAACTAAATAAAAAAAATGAAAGAAAAATAATATTACAAAAAAATTTCAATAACAATATAAAATAGTTAATACTAAGAATTTTGAGGCTAAATTGAAAATTAAGAACTTAATTATTATTTAATATTTATGCACTTATTTTTTTATGGATGCACCATTTGAACTTTCAAATCCTATAATTTAGATTCATTTATCAATTTTAATAATATATCATTGGATATTCTTTTTAGGTATATAAGCCCAATAAATATGATAGTAAAAATGTGAAATTAACTATAAAAGATACTTAAAAGGATAAATATTTGTTCTCAAACTTAACGAAATGCAATTATAAATTATATTTTAATATGGAGGTATAGCGAGCAGGAAAATATATTTTTTAATTTTAATTTTATTTTTCTTGGCATAATAAATTTTTAATTAATAGGATGAAAGGTCTAACAAGTTTGGATAAAAAAAGAAAATAAGTTATTTTATTATAGCAAATTATTTTATTTTTAAATTATAAATAAGAAGTCAATATGGCTTTTAATAATCTTATTCTATGTTACATGTCAAGAATTTTAATTTTTTTTTTGAAAAGTCAAGAATTTTAATTTAGATTGAAATTATTGTTCCTATTTAGTCTTTCTATTTTATGGTAGTTTTTTTTTAATTTATTGCTTATATAGAGGTGTATTGGTTGAAAAAAACTGCGTCAATAAATAGACTTTAATTGATTCAAAAAATAAAAACTAATATAATAAAGTAAAATAGATTTAAATAAAATACAGTTAAAATGGTATATATGTATATATATACACTATTGTAAGAATGGTAGAAGAAATATTGAAGAAAAATCACTTACATATGTACATTTTAACATGTATGACAATACTTAGTTTTGCTTAAAACTTACATACACCCTTAATAAATTATATAAATTTAGGTAAAAAAATATGTATTTATATTATTTAGGTAGTGAAACAATCTAACTTAACAAAAAAATGTAATATAATATGGAAACAAGAATCAAAACCCGAAAATTTTAAAAAGTGTGCATATATATATATGCTAAGAAAAACTAAATAAATAATAATCTGACATTTATATCATAAGTGCATATTTTATAACCTACATGTTGATATGCTAATCTTTTACTTAAAAAATATTGTATTAAGTTATGCACAATAAGTATAAAATTTACTTGATATTTGAATTTTAGACGGCGACCACAACGTTACATTTGAGTGGAAAATTTATCAAAAAGTTTATTTATGGATCAAAGTAATATATTCCTTATTATTTCAAAAATAAACATGATTTTGAAAATAAATTGTTCATTATAGTTTAAATATTAATTTCATTAACAAAAGTAACTGATTTTAGTTACCTTTAAATCTTGAGTCTCTTTGAAGATATAAGCACTATACTTTAATTTTTATATATAAAAAAATTATTATGATTTTGATCTCACATTTTGTAGTGTACATATATATGTATTACTAAAGTAATAATTTAAATTTTGGTCAGACGTTATTTTCTTAGTTAAACATTTTAAAACATGTCCCTCTCATTAACAATTTAATTTTTAAAATGAATATTTTTCAAGTGCAACCAGATTTTATCATAAATGTTAAATTAACAATAATCTAAATAGCATTTTTCTGTTTTTCTTCTAAATTTTACTATGACAGACATACCATTTTTTAATCCTCTTTACTTTTAGCCTGTTTTTCATATTATAATTTATTTTGTTAAATAAAATTCTATCTATGAATAATAATATACAAACATATAATTAATAAATAAAAAAGTTGTATATCAAGAGACAAAAAAGAACAATAATATGAGTAAGATTTAAAAAGTTACATTTATTTCCTTCTTTAGAGTTCAAAAGTAAAATTCTAAACATTCATATATAAAATTCTATATATATATGTAGATAATAATAATCCTTTAATCAAATGCTCAAATGTACATATTGACATTCTTCAACATCAAATTCATCATTTGGTAAAACTAATTTAATATTAGGTCAAAGATTTAAATTTATGAAGATATTTATATTTGTGAATTGTGTTGTAAATTTTATGCTACATTGAAAGATGCTCACCGACAAAGATAAAATGAATTTTTTTATGCTTAATACAATAAAAAGATAACCTATCAATTTATATATGATATTTTTTCTGATTTTACAACAACAAAAAAAAAACATAATAAATCGAGACCTATATTTTACACTCAAAAATGTCGCATTCATAGAACATGACGACTAAAAAGTGAGGAGGTTTTTATTATGTCATTTTTATAGAAATGCTATAACTTAACCTATGTTTTACGGTTATTTGACACACTTCTGGATTATTATATTCTATATTCTATAATTTTATTGTAAAGCTCTGAATGATGGATTATACTTTGGATATGCTCCATTGGATGGATTTTTAGAATGTAAAGTGATTTTTCGAAAGAAAACAACATAAAAGACGTAATTGAGGTTCTTCATATAATTTATTTCAATGTACTAACGAATAATTTTTACTGCTATTAAAATTGTCATTACTATATTACATAACTAATTTTTGATATAAAAATTAATTAGAACAACAATTAGTCATATCATCAGCATACTCAATAATAAAAAATTATGTGAAAATAATAATTTTATGAGGTCGTGCATGCTCTTAATTATAATAGAATAGAGCATAAATATTGTTAGGCACTCAATAATTTTGATTTCTATGATGTGGTTTTGTCGTTTATTTGATATATAAATATGACTATTCTTTCAAACTCAATCAATTTATTGACTATTTTCAATTACAATTGATTAGTATTTTATCTTCATTTTTGTTATATAAATAATTAATTTAATCATGGAGAACATGAGAAAAATTAGATAATGGTCGAGTGGTAAATATTTTCATCCCGACTAGAGGTGTCGGATTTGACTCCCATCATCCCTCTCCTCCCAAGATATGCACTTTCATATAAAAAGAAAAAGAGAACATGAATCAAAATAAGTACGGAGCTAAGCTTCTAAACATAAAATAGAATTTTACATTCTCATCGTTTTAACAAAAGAGGCACATGTGATGAATGAAAAAGCCGAATCTTGTAGTCAAACCGATTTAAAAGATAACACACATTAGAAAATAGAGTAAAAGAGAAATACATCCATACGTCAACCAATCATGCCTGGGCTAAAAGTGCATTCAAACAAAAATTGCAAAAAAATCTCAAATCTAAGTATGAAGAAGAAGTAGACACTCAAAAATAAACAAGATGCATTAATTTAAAACTCATCTTGAATATATATATTTTAAATTTTTATATAGATTACTCATCAGTTTTTTAATATCCACTGTACTTTGTTGAACGATAATATCATTTAAGTATCATGTTTTTCAGTCCAAAATGTCTTAACTATATTTCACCGACAAATAAGTTTAAATTTAGTTTTTGCAAACTTTCTTTTAAGATCATAATACATGAATGATATTTATTATAAATACAAAAAATATAATAAAAATTAATTCCAATTTATAGATTTAATTTGAGTTAAATTAATAAAATTATTTGGTTCACGTGCAACGCACGTTCACCTTACTAGTCTTGAAAAAGTGGCATCTGAATACAATCCAGTTGATATGGGTACTAAGTGTCTACCCTTATTAAAGTTCAAAACGTGTTTAAAAATTCTAAATTTTGACACTGGTGACTAGGTTGTCACTTGGTGATTTTCCTGGGCTTATTGGCTTACTGTGTGTTTGCTAATAAGTCCAAACTTGTTGGACCAAAAGCTTGCTTAGGTCTGACTTGATTAAATCCAACTTACTTAAGTGTTTGTTGGTACTATAATCGACTCAGTGTTGATTATAGTAAAAGACCTACTATACTTTGTGTATGGTAGGCACTTAAAGGCGATGATGATGACTAGTTGTAATTCCCTAGTTTGTCTAATGAATCTAATGACCCAAAGGTGGAGATTGTTGTGTTTATTAGCCCTTAATTCATTTGGCCCATTTGCAATGATCAAGGCCCACAAATGAAACCCAATAGTAACAAGCCCACTCCATGTCTTAGACCATCTGTTGTGTTCGGGTCTCAAACTCGGATTGCGGGATCCGACTTATATGTCCGTGGATCCTTATGTTTGTATCTTGGCCGTCCAATTGTTTAACTTGACCTTAACCCTTGCTTGACCCTATTAAAACCCCCAACCCAAACCCTAGTCTCATAACCTGATATCTCACTTCTCTCTCTAACTCTCTCGAGCATTCGTCTCTTTGTGCGATCTTCTCTATCTCTAGAAATCTCACCGATCTCGTGATATTTTTGGGTGATTCTTGGGTGTGAGTGTTAGATCTCGAGTGTTTCTTCACTTGTTCACCATCTCTTGTGGACAAATCCTCCGCCTTACGAGTGAGCTAGGGTTTGGGGTTACGTGTGGGGTTTTCTAAGGTTTTGTTGTGGTTCGATTGGGCTACTTTGTTAAGGGATCCTAAGGGCTATTGTGGGGAGGGTTTTGTGGGCACCATTTCTTGGCTCTTTGGTGATTCTCTAGTGACAACGGTGGTTTGGGAATAACTGGTCCCGAGCCAAAATTCTTAATATTTTGGTTTTAGGGTTTATCCCATATACTTTCAGTTTTATTGCATATTTCTGTAATTTGCTTTCCTACTTTGAGTCCTAGAGTATTGGTCGTATAATAGGATTCATATTGAGTCTGTATTCGTTACTTGGTTTGTTCTATCTGAGGCGGATAGATACCTAACATGCATCATAGCAATAGTCATAATCTCATTTCCTAAGTTGATTTGTTATTCGCTAAGCGGAACCAAACATTACTATTATCATTTAAATTTCACACGATTATATCTATGTTTACCTTACAACATACAAATTCAACGGGTCAAAGACATTTTAATGTAAACATTATTGAAGTGATATGCTATTTTTTAAATTCATAATTATTATAATTACAAAAATGAGTAAATACAATATATATATATTGGGTTAATTATAAAATATATCCTTGAGGTTTGGGGTAATTACAAAAAATATAACTAAGTTTCAAAATTACAAAAAGTACCCCTAAGGTTTGAGGGACTATGATAAAAGTAATTTTTTTTTGTGTAAAGCCGATAATGCCCACTGAAATTCCCAAAAGAAAAATAAAATTGAAGAAAAATAGAAGTGAATAGACAAAACTATCCCTAGAATTTTTCAAAATTTTATGTAGTTTATGGATAACCAGAGTGGTGGAAATTGTTTCTTCATTGTAACTAAAGGATGGATGGGGTATTTGTAAGATTTTGGGGAGATTTCTGGTGTTATATAATTTGTGAAAATTTTGTGAACAATACTGCATGGGCATTTTTGGATTTCAAGTTAATTTTTTGATGATGTCAGCAAATTTCGTTAGGTCAACTAATTACTAAAGTAAAATATTAAACCGATCAAACCTCAGTGGTACTTTTTATAAACCACGAACTTGTAGCTCAATCTCACCCTTTATAAGGGTGTTGAGTGAGGTTCGAACCTGTTATCTTTCAGTTTTTTGGAAATTTATCCACTCCCAAACTGGTTTTGATACCTCTACCCCTAAGTCACCCCATATGGTTTCTTCATTTTTTTATATGGTTCCAGCCCGATTGCCCAATGATAGGGTCAGACTGGGCTCCATAAATATTCGGTCAAAGGAATTCCGGCTCGATTCCACCCATTCTAAAATCTCCCTTGGTCCAACGGGCAAGTGTAGACCGAGCCAGATCCATTTGACAACTCTACCTAGTGGTGTAGGGTGGGAAGAGCTGTCAAAATGAGCCTGCACAGGTAAAAAGGCCGTACCGGACTTCCATTTTGGAGGCACAAAATGAACTAGACCTACTTGTCCCTGCCCATTTGGCCCAAAAAACTGGGGCCAGCCTGATATTTTACGTGTATTCTCATGAGCTAGGTCGGACTGGGCTCCAAGAATAGCGGCCCAGCTCGACCCCTTTGACAGTTCTAAGGATGGGTTTCTGAGAGCCAAAGGTCATATTGTGTCAAACCTAGTGGACTTATGCGGTTCACATAGCTACATGTTACAAATATATATATATATATATGTGTGTGTGTGTGTGTGTGTGTGTGTGTGTGGATAGGGTTATATGAGACCATTGTATAGGGTGAGTCCATAAAGACTAATCTCAACCATAGATCTGATTTTTTGAATGACCTATATATAACAAGCATTACTATGATATATTATCTAATTAACTTATAGTAAGGGTAAATTAGTCCACAAAAAAATCATCCATTACCAGAAAATAAGAGACAGTTACGTGGAACTTTCATAAAATCTTCTCCATAATCTCCTACCATCTATACAAATTCACTCACGAAGACGAACCAAATTCACTCTGATCTCCCAACCGAAAAATAGCAAGATCATCGTATTCTTCGCTCTAATCTAATCTCCCAGAAAGAAAACAAAGAGCAACATTGTCTTTTTCAACACAAAGGTACTGCAACAAAATGCAACAAAATTATACTTCATATGCAACACAATCACATTAAATAAGCAACATAAATTTATACTATATAAGCAACACAAACACATTAAATAAGTAACAAACTTATACTACATATGCAACACACTCATTTTAATGTGAATACACACAACATAATGCAACAAATTTATGCTACATAACCAACACAATCACATTATATAAGCAACACAAATCTATATTACATAACAACACAGGCATATTAAATAAATAATAAACTTATACTATATATGCAACACACTCACTTTAAATAAGCAACACACTCACTTTATTATGAATCTACTTCAAATTCAAAAAAAAAATATGTTTTAGGGTAAGTCAATCGTTAGTTAACAATAATAAAGAGAAGGAGTAACTTTCGGTCAACTTACCTTTTGGCTTATCTAGGCATAAGCAAAAATATTGAACTACCTTTACTATCAAATAAAATAATTAACAACCTGAAAAATAAGATTAATCGAACCATTTAAAAAGTCAAGCCAACGAATATGATTTGTCCTTACTTACTAACCCTAAGATGGTGGAATCATATGCTCCAAATCATATATATATATATATATATAGGGGTTGTGTTGTATGAGACCACTCTGTAGGGTGAGTCCGTAGAGAAAAATCTCACCCATTAATTAAATTTTTTTATCAACCAAGATTTAACCAATTTATAAATTATTTCTTGCCTAAATAACAAATTATAAGCGTAAATTAGTCAAAATTATATATCCATTAAACCCATTAAATATGGACGGTTACACATATCCATTACATGACATATCTATTAAACCCACTAAACATGGACGATTACGCCATATTTTTATAAGATAGATTTCATGATTCGATGCCATCCAATTTACATCTATTCGTGCAAAAAAAGAACCATCACATTTGAGAACTCCATCATAGAAAAAAATCGTCTTCTTCAACGATGCATTCATAATCTACTAAATATGCAATGCTAATTTACTAATTATGCAATTATACCTTAGTAAAAATGCAGTAGTACTAAAACAAAAACAAAAAATGCAGTGACAGAATACTAAAACCTGTAACCAAAAAAATGTATAGTGGAAAAGCAATAAACATCTACTAAGTATGTAATATGTATATACTAACTATGCAATCATACCTTAGTAAAAATATAGTGACATAGTACTAAAACATGCAACCAGAAAATGCAAATTGAAAAAGCAACAAACATTTACTAAGTGTGCAATATGGATATACTAAATGTGCAATGTCACAGAAATAAAATAAGCAACTAGAAAATGTATAGCAACATGCAACAAACATCTACTAACTATGAAATATGGATATACTAACTATGCAACCATACTACAAATATATAGAACTAGTATGTATAAAATAACATTATACTAATTATGCAATGGAACGAGATGAACATATAGACAAAAATTAGCATAAATAGAATACCAGTATACTAACCAATCAAGTTTGAAACGATAAGTAAAAGAAAATTACCAAGTTTGAAACCTCAAAAATCCAAAAAAAACCCGCTACCAAAGTCCTTGAAAAGAAAAGAACGTATAGTGGTAAAGACGCGGGTAATTTTAATTACTAGAATATCATTCTTGACTTATCATAAATGGATAAATTTACTACGCTACGCTTAAAATCAATTTAAAAAAATCAAAACACTAAAACGAAGTTACAAAATTTGGGCCATTAAAAAAATGTCTCAATGGTTCAGATTTGTCCTCACGTACTCACCCCACGAGGCGAGTCTCATTTAATCTAAAATCATATATATATATATATATTAAAAAGTGAGTGAAATTATTTAGGGTAAATTGCAATTTTAGTATTGTATCTTTTGGATAGTTGTAATTTTGGTCCTGGACAATTTTGTCCTTATGGATAAATAACATTTTTGGTCATATATCTTTTAGAAGTTAGCAATTATAGTCTTATATTGTGACACCCACCTCTATAGCTACCATTTAACAATGTAAGTCATTCAATTTGGCAGCCTGAACCCTGTACGTGTACGGGTGCGTGTATAGTTTTTTTTTAATTGTTTAGTGACTACGAACAATATCATGCACATGACTATCTATCTCAGTAACACAAGATGAAAAAACAAGCCACGTTCATAAGAAAAATGGATAGCCAATCCCTTAATATGAAAACTCGGATAATCTATATATAACCGTATATCCCATACCAACAACCTATTCACAAGTATATTTATATAAGAGTTATCAAAAGTAACTACAGTGCAAGTTCTAAAACCAAATATAAGAAACACAAAGCAGAACAAGCTAAGACTAAGCCCAATAGATTGTCATCCATGTACACAATTCTAAAAATTTTAGGAGCTCGACAAGCATGCCTAGTAAGCCAATTGGATCTCACGTATTACCATGCTCACTTGCAATGCATGTACTACGTGAGCTAAAGCTCATCAAGTAAAAATCATGCATGTCAAGGGAACAAAACAAACATCAATGCTTTTTCAATGTGTAATGCTAGAATATAAACTCGCGAACCAAAACATTTCACTTAAAATCATTTTCTTTCATTGGGCCCCTAACCCAACTACTATGCACCCGAAAAAAGAGCTCTACATATAGTAATAATCAAATGACCAATAATATCAGTATGGATCCATGTATGGACCATCCTCCCGCGGCCCAGGCAAGGGTCCCTTACTTGCACCCTATATGTCCACCAAGAAGTATCCCATCCCGCAGGGCCACACATATGTACTCACAAATGGACCATCCTCTTGTGACCCACCGAGAGCTCATCTCCCATTTAGCCATGTGTACACGGGAAGTATCCCACCTGTTGTACCTAAACATATATTATAAAGCACGCCCAATATGTGGGATACTTCCTGGTACACAGGCTAGATGGGAGATGAGCTCTCGGTGGGTCACAGGAGGATGGTCCATTTGTGAGTACCTATATATGGCCCTGTGGAGTGGGAATGTGGAATACTTCTTGCCAGACAGATGGGGCGCAAGTAGGGCCCTTGGCTAGGCCGGGGGATGATGGACACACGTGGATCTATATTGATATTATTGGCCATTTGATTATTGCTATGTATAGAGCTCTTTTCCAGTGCATAGTAGTTGGGTCACGGGCCCAATGAAAGAAAATAATTTTGAGTGAAATATTTTAATTCACGAGTTTATATTCTAGCATTACATGTTGGAAAAGCATTGTTATTTATTTTGTTCCCTTGACATGCATGATATTTACTTGTTGAGCTTTAGCTCACGTAGTTCATGCATTGTAGGTGGGCATGGTGATGCGTGAGATCCAATTGGCTAACTAGGCATGCTGGTCGAGATCCTAAAGTTTTGAGAAATTGTGTACATAGATGACGACCTATTGGGCTTGGTCTTGGCTTATTCTGCTTTGTGTTTGTTATATTTGCTTTTGGAACTTGCATTGTAGTTACTTTTGATAACTCTTATATAAATATACTTGTAAATAGGTTGTTGGTATGGGATAACTGTTTATATATAGGTTATCTGGGTTTTCATATTAACGGGATTGGCTATACCTTGTTCTTTTGAGCATGGCTTGTCTTTTCATACTATGTTACAGAGATAGTCATGTGCATGATATTGTTTGTAGTCACTAAACAATTAAAAAAAATAAAACTATACACGCACACGTACACGTACAGGGTTCAGGCTGCCAAATTGAATGATTTACATTGTTAAATGGTAGTTATAAAGGTGGGTGTCACATATATCTTCTAAGAATTAGAAATTTAATCCAAAACAACACATCTAATTTATCAAAATAAAACCATATTTCATAGAATATGAGAACCCTCATTTTCTGTCACCTATTTTATTCGTGGCATTATTATACCCACTTAGATCCAATCTCCATTCAAAAATCTTAAAGGTTCATGTCATGTTTCCAGCCGATAAACTCAATAGGGTATATCTCTGCAAAGGTCTTAGAATTCAAAGTTATCTAATTTCAGACTAAGTCTTTGATGAAACCAAAATAGTCCATTGCGACTATATCAGGCCCAACATGCTTCCTTAAAAATTAATAAATCCCTTAAAATTCATACATATCTTTGACTAAAACAGCACCAGGTGAGATGTCTCGCAACACCACCAAGTCGGAAAATTACTGCCCTAGACGTTTGACAGACGACTCGCACCGTCCAACTTCAACCTTTAGGAAAAATGATCTACAAATTATCCGACTCCTTCAGAAACTGCTCAGCACAACCATGATTCCTTTTCTACTACAGACGTATAAGATAATTCTTCAAATGCATAAATCAATAAGACATTTTGAACACATATTGAAGCAAAAAGCCGTCTTTTATTAAGGACTTAAAGAAATATTTATTACATCAGTAATCTCCTTTTGAGAGGAGAATACTTATTTAGCCTCTTATATATGAGGTTTGTACTCATAAATACATAAACAAAATACTTAAAATACTTAACTCTTACAATTTTTTACACTCAGAAATCTTATTATTGGAAAACTAAATGGAATGCTCAATATCCTTAGCTTCCTCAAATCCTTGTTATTTATAGAGATAAGTTCGGACTTGAAAGAAGAATTTCAATCTTATTTGAAACATAAAACATCACTGTTTACGTATTTTACTCAAATTATTGGCCTCTGATAGTTGTGGCAAAGGCATCTTTCTTATGGACCCCTATCACATGGCTCTTGTTGGAGAATCTTCAAAAGTTTGGTTTGCATGGTCCCCTGGAAAATGCATCTTGTGGGATGGACCTTTGTCTTTTTTACTTTGTATTCTTGTTGGTCGGGTTGAATCCTTGTCTAAACTCGGGTCTTTTACGTATCGGGCATGCCCGACAAATCCGATCAATCTATCGGTCGACATGCGCCATATCGCAAAATTTCTGGTAGGTTTCTTTATTTTGCTGGAATTTTGTTCTCCCGAGAAATTCTTTTTTTTTTTCCCAAAAGTTCCTCTACAAATCCTGTAGTTGATCCCGTCATTGGATTCAAAAGGAAAGATCCATTTGCTGAATTCTGGAAAAACTTGAATGAATATTTCACTTTGTCCATCTCTGTTAGACAAACCCAAAGTCCCCATGATCGTTTTGTAAAAGCTTCATCTTTAAAGATTGCTCCTACCAAAGTGGTGTTTCTTCCGGTGAAGCTGCCTTAATATATTTTAGAGCATTTTCATCCGGTCTTCTTAGCTTGATAAAATAAAAAGCTTCGTTGAAACCCTTCTTTGCTGGTTCTGGAGCTGCACTGATAAAATATAGTTCCAAAATATCCCCTCTGGCCAAATGTGGATTATTGGCCCAAGTTTTGTAAATTGCTTCCCCTATCCATTTCGGTAGTTTTAAAATTTCCGATAATCTTGGTGCAATAATATATATCAAAGCTAAAGCTCTAAAAATATACCATTCTTGAACTTCATTTAGATTACTTCTTGGTTTCATCCAAACTCTTGGGTATTTTCCTGAGATATCAACCATTATTTGTTTTTGGTTAGTATCTCTTCTTGTAACTAATTTCTTTCATTGTTGTTGGTAAATCTGCATGGGAAAATGTGAGACCCCGAAATTTTGTTTAATCAAATTGTAATGGTCCGAATATTGTATCGTATGACTGAGTGTCACAATTTGATATTAATAAAATATAGTTTAATTTCTTTTAAACTTAGTATCTATATATTAATGTTATTTTACTTCCCTAACTCACTAATTGCTAATTCTAACTATCCCTAATGATATATTATTGACTTAACTTATGTTATATGATTTAACTGCAACTATAGGATTGTGGTGACTTATCACTAGAATAAGGATAAGACAATTGACCTATATAAGAAAGGTGGACTATAAGATATTTGATAAGAGGAGATTATTATGTGATAAGAGATGGGATATGTGATATAAGGAATATATATCACAATACAAAAAAAATGGGGTAGGATGTATAAGGAGTCGGCCAAAGGGGATAAGAAGAGACAAGAAATTTAAACCAAGGCATACTCATTATTGCAAGCATGCCAACCCTTCCCATGCCCAAGGTATTGAGCACCCAAAGTTGCAAAAACAAGAAGAATACAATTATGCCTAAGCATTGAAGAGGGAGGGGACGGCCATTAGGAGGAGAAAAGGGAGGAAGGCTTTCATTTCACTCTCTACACTTTGAAAATTTTACAAAGAAGACAAGCAAACATCTCCATCACTAAGCAAGCAAGGGCCGAATTTTTGAGGAATAGGTAAGGAAATCCTCCAAACTCCTTCTTCTAAACACAAAGCTTAATTCTCCTACTACCTCAATTAAGAATTTTTGACTTGTAGGAGAAAGAGAAGAGGGTCAAATTTATGGAAATTTTGGAATTGAAAGTTAAAGTTTTGGAGCAAGAAGAAGCTATAAGCTAAGGTAAATCCTACAACCACCACCTTCCTCACTACTTATCTTTTCATTTTCTCACATCCTTGACACCCTAAAACCGCCATATAGGGGTTGTACTAAGAAGATAAAGGGGACTTGAGGAAGCTTGTAAAAGCTAGAAGCCTTAGATATTCTTACCAAAAGCACAAGGAGTTAAGGTGGGTGAATTCTTCTAAAACTCATAATTTTTGCATAAAACAATAGCATGATATATTTGTTTATTTTTCTTAATGTATTTCTGGAAATTTTCAGTCTCTTTATATTTCTGGAAATTTCAAAAATTATATGTGTGTGTGTTGGAAATATGATAAAAAGTGCTTTTATGTTAGGAAATAGCTTTTATATATCTCTCTTATATTTATATATCTTCAAGATGATTGAGATATATGAAAATATGTATTTTAATATGACATGATAATATTCTGGACCCATGTATTTGTGAATAAAATCGTGTTTGGGCCACTTTTGCAAATACGATAAATTATAGGACCAAAAATGATAAAAAACCAAAAAACTGTGAAACCCCACTGAAAAATCCAAAAATATGTACTAAAATTACTGTAATAATATACTAAAAATTAAAAATAAAAATTGTGACCCTTCGGGTCAGGGAAAATGAGAATTTTCATCCTGTAAGTTGGCCTATTTTGAGATTCAATACTTTATTTTGGCAGGTTTGGAGTTTAGTTCTAGAAATTTGTATGGAATTGCATATTTAGTCCAATATGTTCGAATCTTTAGTTTTATAATCCTTTAAGTTTCATCTTTAGATACTTTTAGTCCTATATGTTAAAAAATCGTATGCTTTGGTCCTTTAAGTTTAAAAAATACTTTTTATCTCAATTTTTCAAATGTATTTATCCCAGTGCTTAAAAATGGTATCGGAGAGCCTAGATTTATTAAGAACTTTTAAGAATGATTTATTATATTTCCGTAATTAACTTTTTGCGAGGAGAATGATTTATCAAGAAATGAATGCGGATAAGTGTCCAAGATGTATTCGTTACGTAAGGGTATCAACAAATCTTGACAATATATGGACAATAAAATCAAGATAAGCGATATGTCGAACAAGCAATCGTTAGAGAAAGAAGGAAACCTTACAACACCATGAAAGTCAAAAGACGTATAATCTAAACTACCTTTGATTAAATCGGATGTCACATACGAGTTTGATAAATCAACAGAAACAACACATCAAAACCATTGATGAATCTTGTTAACGAGTTCAATTGTGATGAAAGATCGACACAAGAATATTTCAAGAGATTTCTTGAGAGGATGAACCAATCCATTCATCGTACATAGGAACTCCTTAAAAGCATACATGTGAGACGAGGAAATCTGGACATACAATTTCATGACCTAGAAATAAAAATGTATGTCCCGGAAAGATTATGCAACAACTTCGATTGGTAGCGTTGCGAACTATCACATCCGGCACTGTTTTAGATAAAAGAGGTATAAAATTCATTAAGGGATTGTTTAATTTCTACAGAAGCATTGTTGGGTCTGATATGGTCGTAATGGACTATTTTTATTTTAATGTACAAGATAAAATTTGGAGAATGTTTATATAGGACTAAATTGTTGAAAATTATCAAGTTATAGGACCAAAAGTAAAATTGATAAGTTAAAGAATTGAATATCTTGAAATTCGAAAATTAAAGGACTAAAACTCTAATGTGACAACTTAGATGACTAATTAGCAAAGGGGTCCAAGTTAAAGAACTTAAAATCTTATTTTCTCCTCCGGGTCAAGCAAATGCGAATATACGAATTTTAGACACTTAAATGTAATTTTCCAACCCTTAAGGGGCTAAATTATAAATTATGAAAATTTGGAAGTTACTGTCCCAAACATTTTATGAGATTACCTTTAGTCCAAATTTCATGAAAATGGGCTTGAAACGAGCCCTTAACGGTAAATTTGCCTTTGGGGTTAAAATGGAATTTTCCACAAAATTGGTACTAAATCTGAGAATTTTTCGAAACTGTTTTTAATCTACACACTTAATGTTCCAAAGAAATTATTAGACTTTGAATCTCGTTAAAACCTTTTTCGGTTTAAGAGATACTTATTTCTAAAAGTGTCGGGTCAAAACAATAAATTGGGAGAAAACTGGGACTGACCTGCAATTTTCGAAAATTTGACCCCTAGACCCAGAAAATATGATTCCTTAGAATAATTAGAAAAATTAGGAACAGACCTTGCCCTTTCCCAAGTCCGGGATCACAACTTATGGAATTTTTAAAAACCCTAAGACAAATTTTCCTCTTTAATTAAAATATTTTATTTTAAAATAAAAAATTTACCAAGGTCATAGGAATTATTTTATCTTCTAAAATTCAGTTTATTTATAAAATATTAAATATAAAATATTAAATATTTTATTTAATTAATATTTCTATTTTTTTAATTATTATCCGAATTTATTCAGGATTTTCATACCGACTAATTGTCCTGATAATAAGGCGACTACCTCGCCCGTATAATCCGAACCTTATCAAGAACTTCGGCATAATACACTGAATTAAAGAATAGAACCGGCTAGATTACCCATCCCATATCTATGTCGTGTCAATGACTGACTGACTGACTATCGGACGTGGTGAGTCTATGAACACGCTGGTCCTACTGACTAATTGACCGGGTTGGCGTCATACTTTTCGTGTGCAACCATCTGATATGAATTGATGGATTTCTGGAATGGATAAGTCGCGTATGGGATGAGTAGCTTGGCTATAGTCTCATGCCGGTCTCCATCGTCCAACTCCCAACCTCGAGCCGGACAGGAGAGTCTGGCGGGTGATTGGGTCGTAGGATTCTAGGTATAATCATGATTATGAGGTTCTCCGAGCTTAGCGGCTCCACTGTGGAGACGTCGTGCCAACTAGGATAGCGGCTCCAGCCCTATCGACAGGAGGGATAAGGTGTACTGTTTAGGGAGATGATGTTTGATCAACACTTCTGCCGCCATATAAGGTGGTGCAGGTTGGCGTCACACTTTCGTGCGCAACCAACTCGATGTGAATCGACGGATCGATCATTAAATAATACTAATATAATTATTAAGTATATGAGAATGTCATTGCACGTTTCTTACATCAAAACTCATGAAATGATTTCAGTGCATAAAATATAAGCCCCACTTGCACACACACTCACCACACCCATCGAGAATTTTTGTCTCATTCCCCGCTATTTTTTTCCAACTGAGGAGGATGAGACCACCCGCCGAAGAAGAAGAAGCGAAGACTTTGATGCTACCGATTAGCCTTACATCTTCGGACCTTGAGTCAACTAAATCTTATTATGTTATTTTCTTTGGATGAACAATTGAGAAATTTGTAATAGACGGTCGTAGGACCCGTAGAGACAATTATGAACAATGATGTACTTTGTTATTTCATTGCGATATTTGGACTTAGACTACTTTGACATTATGTATGATTTGGATTTTTTTTGTTATGTTTGAATTACTTTTATGAATGAATAATTGGTTCATTTCGTGTCGGCTTAAGTAAACTGCCCTAAGTTCATTTGACTATGTCATGGCTGCGGGTTGGGCGTGATAGAAAATCTTTAAATCATCGTTTGAACCTTAAATTTGTCATCAGTGGCCCTAAGATGCAACTCTCCCTCTTTTACCCCAAAGTGTCTTGGGTTGACTTGAAGACTCGGTTTGTGGACAATGAGAGCTTCAAAGATTCATTACAGACTTGTACATTCTCTAGGAATGCATCATCTGCAACAACCGTGATTATGGTATGTGAATCCATAACCTTCGGGTTAAAGCCCTGTTCTCTAGTCGCTCCTTTTTGGGCTGCGTGAGATGCAACCTGGAGGAGAGGCTTTTGCACTGCTAAGAACAATTGTCATTGAGCTAACTAGCATGCTCTTACTTGACCAGAATCGGATTTCTCATCAGCCTGTTGGAGTCATCCAACGATTTCTGCATTGAGACATAGTGTCCCAAAATCTCATTCTAGGCTCTCTAGGTTTTACCCGAGATGCATTACTCATTTTAGGACATCGTCGGCCTACGCTGCGTTCTTCCATCTCCTGTTAAAAAACTTGCAAGAATATTTCCATGACATTTTATAATAACAATATCATAATCATAATATTGGCATTCAACTTGCCATCTAAGTAATCTAGTCTTTTCTGGTTTAGATTCAATTTTATTTTTCAGAAAAACCTTGACACTTGAATTATCAATTTTTAGAGTAAACTTTTTAGCCAATAAAAATAAAGGCCATTTTTTAAAAGTCTTTGTAACTGCGAATAACTCTTTCTCATTGATATGCCACTGATTGGCTTCGCTGCCCGAGAATAGAAAGCTGCAATATTTACACAACACTTCTCCATTTGGTGTGGTTTTCGAAAGAACTGATGCACACCAATAATCACTGACATCAGTATAAGAACCAGTTCATCTTCGTCTTGTGGAATTGCAAGTTTTGGAAGCTTTTTGCAGACTTCCTTAAACTGTTTTATAAATTCTTGATGTTCATCTTCCCATTTGAATATTGCATCTTTTTTTAGTAATGGGCTAAATATATTCCTGTAATGTACCATTGTTTATGAATATTCCAACAAAATTAACAACTCCGAGAAAACTCTGAAGTTGTTTCTTGTTTTTGAGGGTATCTGGAAATCCTTGTATTTTTTCCACGATGTGGCTTTGTAGGATGATTCCAGATTCGTCGATTTCAATTCCAATGAATTCAATACGTCTTGTAGCAGTTATTGCCTTCTTTTCCGAAAGCACTAATTCTTCTTTGTGACAAACATCTGAAAATATTTCCAAATGTTTGAGATGCTCTTTCATGTTCTTTGATACATTAAGAATGCCATCGATGTATACGAACATAAAATTACGATAATATTTGAAAAGATTATCCATCTTTCTTTGATATATTTGGGTTGCTTTGGCCAATTCTATAGGCATCACGTTCTAGATATAATGTCTTTGTGGTGTGGAGAAAGCTGTAAAACTCTTACTTTCTTCCTCCATCTTAATATGATAGAAACCAGATTTGCAATCGAACTTTGAGAATATCCTAGTGTTCACTTGGTTTTATACCATTGATTTGGGCTTCAAAGACTTGAGTTTTGTGTTGTTTTTGAGTATTTTGAGTCATTTGAGTAGCCAAGACATGTTGAGAGCCAATTATATTGAGTTTATAGTCATAGTAATGAATCGTGTATCAAAAGAAGTACAAACGAACAAACAAAGAGAGATTGATTTGAAGAAACGTCCAAACGCGTCTGAAATTTCCATCACTGGCAGCGTTTCGTATTTTGGCCATAACTCTCTCTACAAAATTGATATTGAGATGATTCAAGTGGCTATGGAAAGCTAAGAGATAGAGCTACAACTTTAAAGAAGTGCTCAAAAGCAAATTCCAACATTTGGTGGGTGAAAAACTCGGGCGGGCGCTGCAGCGCTCGTCCCGGCGCTGCAGCGCCCAAGACAAAGAAATTCACTCCTGAATTCACGTCCCGGGCGCAGCGCGCCATCCCTTGATTTTTCTTGAACTTTTGAGGGGTTATAAAGAGATAAATGGGAGGCTTGATCTAGGGTATGGAGGAAAGGCTGGGAATACACCCAAGAACACAAGAAACACATCAATTTCATCAAGGAAGAATCAAGAGAAGAATCGGGTCGAATCGGAGCTTGAGGATTGAAGATTAATCGAGAGATTATCCATTTCCCTAAGTTTTCTCATTCTTTGTGCTTTAATCTTTCATTTTAGCTTCTTATGAAGATGAACAATTTGTCTATGAGTTGTTTATTTATAATGGGTAGCTAAACTTCTTGTGATTTCCGGGTTTTGGAAGTAGATTAATTGAACTCTTGTTGATTGTTTTAATCTTAATTGAAGTTATTGTCTTGAAGCCTATTTGAGTACTTTGTTCTTATTCTTGTTTTATCATTTGGCCAATGATTTAGCATGTTTGATATATTGATTCATAATTCGAGAGATGAGTTTCAATATTAGATCTTGAGTACTTGACATGAATATTTACATAATCGAGAGGTTTGTGAATATTTGTGAGGATATTTGATCTTTTGTGCATTTGGGAGTTGTGTATCTTATGTTGAGTAGAGATGCTAGCATAGATATTTCAATCTACACTTTATATACATCTCAAGAGGGAGGATAAAATACCGTTGTGATCGTCTTATAGGTATATTGATAATAACTTTGACTTTGATTAAATCGGACAATAAGAGAAATATTAATTGAAACCATAACCCGGAATCCATTTCATTCCCTTGATAATTCCATTATTCTTATTATCTTGTGTTTTTGTGGTTAATCTTGTCTTTACTTCTACTACAATTATCAAATTTCGATCGTCTAAATAAAAATAAGACTATCTTAGTTCAATACTTAGCACATAAATTTATTAGTCTCTGTGGATACGACCTTGCTTACCCTATTCTATAAACTACACCGTACACTTGCGGTGAAGCTAAAAATAAGGCGAACAAGTTTTTGCGCCGTTCTTGGGACTAATACAATTTTTGGTGCTAATATTGCGATAGATAGAATTATTCTTAATTTAGACATTTTTTTATTTCATTTTTCTTTTGTAAATTCTACTTCTACAATGCTTGATTTGTTTCTTTGAATTGGTATAGGTGCACCTATTCGGATGGAAGATGCAAAACCATCTTTGGAAGACGCCTCATTTCATTCATGAATCAAACGACTTCATTTATGAGTCAAATAAATTTATTCATGAGGGAAATGGGAAATAGCCTTACAAAAACGAAGCAAAGATGGACAAGATGAAGTTGCAATTGACACAATTGGCCAATACTATGGATTCACAATTGAAAAATCTCGAGACTCAAATGGGCCAATTAGTTACAATAGTTGGTGGGCAACATCAAAAGAGCCATTTTTAAGCACCACCTGAAGCCAACTCGAAGGAACAATATAGTGTCATTCATCGAAGGAATGATACCGAATACGAGGAGTTGAAGATCCTGGAAGAGCAAGAAAGTTCGAACCACACACATTGTATGTCTATGTACGGTCAAATAGTATGTGGCGCCGAAAAGGAACAAAAACAGACAAGGAACACACAATCAAGCGTGTACGAATGAGCGGTTAAATGCGAGATATTATAAGAAAGTTGTTCGAACGAGAAAAATATTGATCATACGTATGCAAACGAACAACATACACGTAAACCGGATCGATATTCCTACGCCAGACTCAAATCCTTGCTTGGACACCCCAGTATGCATTATTAGGTGCAAGTAAGGCAAATATGGCACTTGACCATGACCCAAAGCAGCTAATATATGCATTCAAGGAGGCACCAATTCATACGTCGAGCTATAGACGGTAAATCTAGCGCTTGTTGGGAGGCAACCCAATGGTAACTTCACATTTTTTCTTTCTTGAAATTCTATCTTTTCCTTGTTTCGATATAATTTCATTCAAGTTTGGGGGAGAGTTAGTATTTTGATTTGAAATGTGTGAGTATTTTGATTTGAAGTGTGTAAAAAAAAAAAAAAAAAAAAAAATTGCATTTGTTTGTGTGTTTTCATATAGTTGCATGTAGAGCATTTTAAGTTGCATTTGCATTAGTAGCATGTTTACAGTTTAGCATGTTTATTGCTTTCATAGATTTTAGGGAGTGAGTTAATCTCTTGATTGTAACTTGTGATTGATTTTGAAAATTTTGTATTGTTTGGATTGAGTGTTGAGCATGAGTTGATTGAGCCATGAATAGATAACATTGAGCATGTTAAGATGGAAAACTTGGTTTGATGCTTTGAATTACATATTTACAAGCCTGTGAGCTTTTGAGTCTTTCTTTGCTTTCATCATATGCGATCTTGTTTGTAATTTGAGTGTATCATTCATGTTGTTAGAATTCTAGAACTTGCTCGCATCTCTGTCAAGGTCACATGTTGTATGCGAATGTGAAAATGATCAAAGGCCATTTTGTTAGCCCTTCAAGCCTTTTGCTTACCTAATGATGATATTGAAATCCCTAGTTAGCCAACTTGAGCCTATTGCCTAATTTTTAATAGCCACAATTCAAGCGTTAACTTGATAAATCTTTTACCCAACACTTGAGCGTATAGCATTGAGTAAAGGAATTGAATAAGGGTGAATGGGTGAAATCAAAATGTTAGAAGGTGATGTTATAGTTGGTTGATGAGAACAAAAGAGAAAGAAAAAGGAGATATGAAATGTTGAAAATTCATATAAGAGTAAAAAAAAAAAAAAAAATAGATCGATAAATGAGTTTTCTTTTAATGAACTTGGAGGTTAAAAATTGTAATGTGAATGGTTGAGTTTACAAAATAAAGGGGATGGAGATAAGAAGAGTTGGTGAAAATGAGAGGTGATTTGAGTAGCATATTGAGCTTTAATGTAGATGAATTATATGCTCACCGGTCTATACGCTCGAGTTTGAGTCACTCTATCCATATTTTCCTACCCCAACCAAAGAGCCTTCATTACAACCAAAGGAAAAAAGTCCTTTTTGATTCACAATTTTGCATACATCCTAGTGGCGGAGATATGAGACGATTTGCAAGCCTATGGTAATTCTGCAATATTGAATTGAATTGAGCGTAAACACGTCCTATATTCATTCGAGATGAGAGTATACACTTGAACTTTGTGAGGTGTAATTCTTAGCATTTACCATGGTTTCTTTAATATGTGCTCCATGTTAGATGTTTGAGGCTTGGTTAATTCGTTGCTTGATACCTACAATGAACAATACAAAATTTTATGGAGTTGTTGTGCGTTCAACTTTTCATTACTCCCAGTCATGTTTTGTCTTGTTTTTAAAAGTGTTGACCGGGACGGCCAACAGTTTAAGTTTGGGGGTATTTGTTCACTTGGTTTTATACCATTGATTTGGGCTTCAAAGACTTGAGTTTTGTGTTGTTTTTGAGTATTTTGAGTCATTTGAGTAGCCAAGACATGTTGAGAGCCAATTATATTGAGTTTATAGTCATAGTAATGAATCGTGTATCAAAAGAAGTACAAACGAACAAACAAAGAGAGATTGATTTGAAGAAACGTCCAAACGCGTCTGAAATTTCCATCACTGGCAGCGTTTCGTATTTTGGCCATAACTCTCTACAAAATTGATATTGAGATGATTCAAGTGGCTATGGAAAGCTAAGAGATAGAGCTACAACTTTAAAGAAGTGCTCAAAAGCAAATTCCAACATTTGGTGGGTGAAAAACTCGGGCGGGCGCTGCAGCGCCGTCCCACGGCACTGGCGCCGCAAGCGCCAAGACAAAAATTCACTCTGCATTCACGTCCCGGGCGCAGCAGCCCATCCCTTGATTTTTCTTGAACTTTTGAGGGGTTATAAAGAGATAAATGGGAGGCTTGATCTAGGGTATGGAGGAAAGGCTGGGAATACACCCAAGAACACAAGAAACACATCAATTTCATCAAGGAAGAATCAAGAGAAGAATCGGGTCGAATCGGAGCTTGAGGATTGAAGATTAATCGAGAGATTATCCATTTCCCTAAGTTTTCTCATTCTTTGTGCTTTAATCTTTCATTTTAGCTTCTTATGAAGATGAACAATTTGTCTATGAGTTGTTTATTTATAATGGGTAGCTAAACTTCTTGTGATTTCCGGTTTTGGAAGTAGATTAATTGAACTCTTGTTGATTGTTTTAATCTTAATTGAAGTTATTGTCTTGAAGCCTATTTGAGTACTTTGTTCTTATTCTTGTTTTATCATTTGGCCAATGATTTAGCATGTTTGATATATTGATTCATAATTCGAGAGATGAGTTTCAATATTAGATCTTGAGTACTTGACATGAATATTTACATAATCGAGAGGTTTGTGAATATTTGTGAGGATATTTGATCTTTTGTGCATTTGGGAGTTGTGTATCTTATGTTGAGTAGAGATGCTAGCATAGATATTTCAATCTACACTTTATATACATCTCAAGAGGAGGATAAAATACCGTTGTGATCGTCTTATAGGTATATTGATAATAACTTTGACTTTGATTAAATCGGACAATAAGAGAAATATTAATTGAAACCATAACCCTGGAATCCATTTCATTCCCTTGATAATTCCATTATTCTTATTATCTTGTGTTTTTGTGGTTAATCTTGTCTTTACTTCTACTACAATTATCAAATTTCGATCGTCTAAATAAAAATAAGACTATCTTAGTTCAATACTTAGCACATAAATTTATTAGTCTCTGTGGATACGACCTTGCTTACCCTATTCTATAAACTACACCGTACACTTGCGGTGAAGCTAAAAATAAGGCGAACACCTAGACCTTTGATACTGATTAACCGGATGTTCTCTACTTGGGATATAATATCCATTAAATTCCAAGATGTTATTAATCCCTTTATCAATATGTATATAAAAAGCAACATGTTTCCATTTATGTTTTACCGCCTAAAAGCACCTTCTAAAAATATTTTTCGAAGTATTTATAAAAAAAATAAAATTTATTTGGCAGCTTTCTAAAAATTGTAATAAGTATAATAAAATCTTAGCTTTTTATTTCCACAAATTAGGTAAGATGTCAATCGAGTTTAGAAAATTCTATTTCATAATAAATTTTGTATCAATAAGAATCATACGGTTAATAACAAGTTTCAATAAGATTTGAAAACACAAATTGACTTTTCATTTTAAATTCAATAAATATAAATTGTCGCTTTATTCGGATAATCTATAAAAGTAAATCGACTTTAATTGTTGGTCAAGTAATGTGTGTGTATATATATTGGCATTAATTTTACAAACAAATCAACAAAAGAAAATCAATTTATTGTGATATATCAGAAAATAAGACTTCCATTTTAATTTGATTCAATATATTACAAATATTCGTATATTGCAAAATTATGATCGAGTTTACAATTGAAAAAAATAACATTTATTGCAGTGCAATAAAATTAATTATGACCCAAGTTATTAATAATATACCTACTTTTATTAACATTTATATACTCATATTAAAAGGTATAGTTGAATAAATATTTCGAATTTATCGAAAATCTAATGAAACTTACTCATAAAAAATATGACTTCGACATATTACCATAATTATCATTTGGGTTGCCTAGATATATATATATATATATATATATATATATATATATGTAAAATCAGTTCATTAGTATTTACACATTCAAACGAAAATATAAAAATAAAGACTGCTCCATCATACAGAAAAGTCATAGATCAGTACCTATGAATACACTAACCTGTGATCCAAATATGAGCAAGGCGCAATGCATCGTAAAACTTCAACTTGTGAGAATGTATGAAAAACTTGCGTACAATGATAAAAATCAAACACAAGCCTTGAATGCATATTTCATGATATCGAGGTATAATTTATATTTGTTTAATTATTGATTTTTAATATTTCTACATTGTGTTGATATAATTTATTTTACGAGGAGATCGTCGAATCCACATAAGTGTTATTAAAATAGTTTGTGCATCGCACGTGGTCGGCACCGATTAGCCCGAGCCAACCCATTTAACATCTCTACCAATTATTAAAACAAATTGCATCACATGGGGACAACTCATCTAGTAATTAATAACAAGCATTGGCTTTTCTCTTTTGATTGTTCCATAATTTCTGACCAAGAATCATGGGCTATTGTATGGAGAAACTCCTAGTGATATTAATTTAAGGTCAAAATGATCTTTAAGTATCTTTTGCATATCCTCAGGATCCTCTTGGTTCATAAGTATTGGTTTGGATCTCAAGAACTCATATTCTTTCCCAATTTTGACTTTTAAGTAAGCTTTGAGCTCATTTTTATCCCATCATACCAAATGATCTTCATTGTAATCCCTTTGGATTCTTTTCTTGATGTCCTCGAGTGATATATGTTCTTCCAAGGTAACATATAATCTTGAAATAGCCTCTGGAGGTACTCGTTCTTCCCCTTGTATTCTGAATGAATACAAATTATTATCCATTTCTTTTTATCTTTCTGTTTCGAAATACCCTTCCGCAACTGGCTGGAGGAACTGATCTTTTCTTCGTCACAAGTGTGCTTGGAATCTAAGTTTTTTGAGCTCTAGAACCGTAAAGGGGATGGCTAATGTCCGGTACTGAGCCGATAGCTTGAGACCTATCCTAGCTCATAACTGCTAAGCAGAAGAAAAGGACGCCCTCCTCACTCGGAGTCGTAGCCATAGTCTGGTCGGACCTCCTGACCCCAACATTTATCTATTCTATTCGATTGATTTTCATATACGATTGGGAAACACTCTATTCAAAATGATAATAATACTTCACCAAATTTTCTTCTATCTTTTATCTTTGGATTTCAAAGTTTGATTTCATCACCACGCTTGTTTGTGAAAATTAATTGGCATCTTTTTGTAAAATGATTCCCGAGCTTTTGACGACTATCTTATAGTTACATAATGTTGTGAAAATAAGTCTTCTTATCCATTTTCTTGTGTAATGTGTTTGAATGTCGAGGAAATTATTTCCTAACAAAATATTTTCTCATGTATCATGTAAATAGATTTGTGACGTTTTTACTTTATACCATGGGGTACCACCGCCTCCGATCATGATTTCTACATGTTTAATTCCATAATTAAGGATAAGAATCCTTTTAGAGAAATCTCTTCTTGCAATAACTAGTAAATTTTCTCCAATTTCTTTAGAAAAAGCATCCGACTTTGCGGTCTGATTCTAGCACATGGATCAATATAGGCGGCGTAATAATCTGCCTTGTATTCAACATATACCATTCCGATATAATGTATATGGAGAATGGACTAGTGATCATTTGATTCTGTATCTTTTATTAGCCACAATGAATTCTATTCCGCCTTATAATCTTTCCCAAGATCTATGATCCTCAAGAAATTCCACCCAAAGTATTAATTGTTCTGGGATATTTCATGTTGTTCCTGTGATAGTCGACTCAATTTCACCCATTTTTAGGCTTCTTTGATACCTTCCAACTAGAGGTTGCTAGAGGTAATATAGAACATCATAAGGAAAGATATCATCCTTTGAGTTATGTTGAATATTACTTCAACTTCTCTCCATCCTTCTAGGCATTTCAGTTCTCCCTGTATTTTGAATACATCTAGGATTCATTGAACTATACTTGGTCTTTTTTCTTCCCAACAGTTGCTACTGACAATTCCGCCTTGTTGGAAAGACATTCTTCTTGGCTCAACCCCGAGGCTTCTACTTTTTTTGAAGACTGATTGATCTTGAATCTTCATATCGATCTCTTTTATTGTTGGAGATCCGATAAGTTCTGGTAGAACCACCTTTGCGAAGTCCTCAAAGATTCTTGGGACTTCAATAAATTCATTTCTCAAGAATACTTCTAAATGATGTGTATTTAAGAGAGCATATAAAGTATCATATGTGACCGAGTAGGGTCTATTTCCCTATTTCATCAAATCTATCCTTTTGAAATCTTGATGAAGGGTCGAACTCATTGAAATCTCGATCTCCCAAATTATATGCAATTCTAGGATATACTTTAAATGCTAATTTGCCTATATATAAATTTCATGTAACCGCTCCAAAGCATAAATCTTTGAGATTTGAGATTCGCTTATCAAAGATAGCAAGGTTGAGTGGCGAATCAATTCCTTCTTTGAATCTTTGCCTTAATAATTACTCTTATGGCTTAGATGTGAGTCAATGAGAGTGTGTTTGCAACTTCTTTCTTGACTTTGCCTTTGATCTCCTAAACTTATCAAGAAGGATCAATTGCATCTCGTCAAAGTTATCGGTGAACTCCATTGGAATGGAAAATTCTCCAAAGATAGTTACTATGTGGATAATCCGGTGTTTTCTATTCAAAAACCCAATCTTATCTAAGCATTTTCCATAGATCCAATTGCAAATCCATCATATATTTGCGGCTTTGGATCTTCTTTCACAATCCTCATTAGAGCCTTATTAGAAAGCTGCGATAGATGAGAAGAGAAATCCCGACAAATCCTCTCTAGCCATTTGTTGAAGAATTTCTTCTTCACTCCTTCTTTATAGATGATTTCATCTAAGTGGAGATCTTCCAATTGATACACATGTATGAGATCCTTGATGGCGGAAAACTTCCTCGAATGCAGGTGTAGCTTCGAACTACGCCGTTTTTTATTCTCTGGGCAATCCGTCGAGATATGCCTTCCTGCTCCACAAGTCAAGCAATTACAATCTTTAAAACTTTTATTAGCTCGTGTGAGATCGTCTGAAGGTTCTTCCCAGGGGTTCTCTTGGTACTCTTTTGGTTAGAACCTGATGATGAGGCTCTATTCCTGCTAGGTACTGGCCTTTGCCCTGATTTATAACTTTGGGTATTTTGTTTTGACTAGAATCTTTTAGGCCTCTATGAAGACCTATTTTTCTGTTGCTACTTCCACAGTTGTATGTATGGCTTCTCTTTTTCTTTCTTTTAGGCCTCCATGGTTGGCCTCCATGGTTGGCCTCCAACAACTGTAGGAATGTCATCATCGTCGCAACATAGCAGAACTGTTTTATTGATTCCTCGCAATCTCTTGTAATTTCTGTAAAATGCTATTTGATGGCACCATCCAGATAACTTAGCCTTCAGAAATGATATATTTCTGGCCACCGTATCCGAGTCATTTGTAGCATTGTATTCCTAGATAAGCATTTCTCGCTAGGGACTTAGTATCTTCGCAAAGAATAATTACAAAGCTTCTTTATCATCCACCTTAGACTTCAATCTATATTTGGTGAATAATTTGATATATTCGTCAATATGACAAATATCATATAACTCGAGGCAATAGAGAGCTTGTTTGTATCTTTTCTTTTTCTGTTCTTCCAATCCCTCAAAATAACTTTGTATAGATAAAATGGATTTTAAATAATATTTCCATATTATTGACTATTCCTTTCAATGATTCCCTAATGGTAACACTCGCTTCTCATTTTCGCACCCGTCATGTCCCATGCGATCTTCATAGATCCTTTTAAGGCTCATCTCAAGAAATAGAATGAACTCTTCCTTTTCGAGATCGAGTGTTCTCTTTGCAATTCTCATGGCAGATGCCCAATCGTCAATAAGGACTTCTCGATTTTTAAAATCTGGGATATCCAGATTTAGCATCAATCCATATGGATGGATTGGATCAAGTGTGATTCTCCATAAGATGTGTTGTACACATTTGGCCTTTTAGAACTTTGTCTTGTTCCCCTTATAATAATATGATTTTCTCTTGTTGTAAAATATCCACGTGTGTCATTGGTTCCCCTCCATGGTGCGAACCAAAACTTTCTGCTACGTTGGGATTAATTGGTGGTGGTGGTCTTGGATTTTGGTCACGAGTAACCAAAGTTATAGATCCATCCCCAGTATTCATCTTTAAATCTACAATTCCTAATCATGCGAAGGATTCTGCAAGGTTATGTAGATCTTCAATATTAATCTTCTCCATATCCATCACTTTTGGTTTGTGACGGATGTTTCTCTGATGATAGCAACGAGCTTTTCATCTTCTGTCATGCTTCGTACAACTTCGGTAGATTTCCCGGTTTGGTGTAAATAGGGTATTGTTCCGAAATTTATATGCTTATTTCTTCTAGATGAACTTGGTATGTCCTTCATGTTCTTACCTTGTTTCTGAATATTACGAAGGATTTCAAGACTCTCCTTTTGATATTTTGTCATCGTCTCCATCTAAATTTGGATCTGATGAACTTGTATTTGTAGATTATTATGGCGGTTGCCATAATTCTGCAACGTATTCTGGACTTCTCTAAGATCTTGAGAGAACTTAGATATGTCTGGAAGTATCTCGCTCCATTCTGATTTACCATTAAGACTCATGTATGGTCTAGATAATGAGCATTCAGCAGATCCACTCGTAGCCTTTGGTTCACTTGCAGAGTAACTCGGGTTTTGTACTATTTGTTTTTGCACGTCTCGTTGGACCTCAAGGCTTACTCCTGCCCATCCTAGTACCACAAGTTGGTTTTCCCAATATATGATCATTTTTCGGTATTCTTGTTCATGTATGGTACACCTCCTGTAAGGTATACATCTTGGACATTCGTACAGATCCATTTTCTTGGAGACAATTCTCCTCACCAAAGGTTAATTACATAAAAATAATAAATATAACTTAAAGTTTTTAATAAACCTAGGCGTTGATACCATTTTAAAGGAAAGACTTTGTCAAATAAGCCATTTGTGTAAGCAAGGGTATTCTGGGTATTATGAAAATCTAAAATAACCCATGAGGACCAATATTGCAACAACTAGAAACTTATAAGACTGAAATTTCTTGAAGACGAAACTTATAGGACCAATTTTGTGGAAATTTTCAAATTTACAGAACTAATTTTGTAAATTCAATACTTATGGGACCAAAATTGCAAGTTGCTAATATTATGGGACGAATTTTGCAATTTTTAAGCTGCCACCTGTCTCGTCGACTAGTTTAAACTTTAAAGTGGGATTATGTGCGTGTCTTAGAAAAAAATACAGAAACAGCTAGTAACCAAAATCCATTCCATTTTGCAATATGTGATCCACCGTTTTTGCTTAGCGAATCCCGGCTAGACAACAAGACAAACACCACTATATTTAGGCCGGCAAGCAAATTTGTGTCTTTCCAACCCCATTTTATTTTGTTTTTTCCCCTTCCACAGTTAGTAACATAACCTTTTCTTTATTACATTCCAGTCAGCCCATCTTTTGTATTTTCTTTTTTTCTTTACATTACATCTAAATCCCCTCCTTTGTGTGTATATATATATATATTTCATCTTAGGACTTAGAAAGGGATGTGTGTGTGAGTTTTTTCCTCTGTTTTTCTTCCCATTTCTTTGTCTGGTTGCAAGGGTTTTAATTTTTCTGAGATTTTCCTAAGAAAAAAGAGTTCTTTGTGACATTTTATTGAAATTTAGTGTTTTTGATGGGTTGGGGATTGTGGATTTGGTGTTTATTGGGTTTCTTGATAGTGAAATGGGTGCTGAAGAGTGTGAATTGTTGGTACTATGAGAGTAAGTTAGGTGAGAGAAAATATGAATTGCCACCAGGTGATTTGGGGTGGCCTTTCATTGGCAATATGTGGTCCTTCCTCAGAGCTTTCAAAACCAGCAAACCTGAATCTTTCATCTCCAGCTTTGTCAACAGGTGATCATTCTCTCTCTCTCTCTCAGAAAAAAAAAAAGGTTAAATTATAAAAACTAGGGATCATTACAAA
Organism: Rehmannia glutinosa; assembly: GCA_016081115.2. Classification (NCBI taxonomy): domain Eukaryota; kingdom Viridiplantae; phylum Streptophyta; class Magnoliopsida; order Lamiales; family Orobanchaceae; genus Rehmannia; species Rehmannia glutinosa. The sequence continues at coordinate 36,954,322 of CM071937.1, read as the reverse complement.
ACTACCCTGAGGTTTGGATTAATTACAGAAAAAACCACATATGTTTGAAAATTATAAAAGAAACCCTTGAGGTTTGATTCTGTTATACGTAGAGGTAATTGTAATAATTTTATAAATATAAAGGGTTATTTGACATGTTTTTACTTATAAAGAGAGTACAACGTAATACATGAAATCAAACCTCAAAGGTTTTGAATTTTTTGTAATTTTACAAAAACCTCCGGTTTTTTGGTAATTAACCCAAACCTCGGGGGTAGTTCTGTGGTAAAAACTATCATGAGTTTAGCCTAATTAGAGCATCCCCAGCAAGGCGGTAAAATGGCGTCAGGCGCTACTTTTTCCCACCCAGTAGAACGCTATTTGTTTGCGCTATTTTGTGTTTTGCACAGTGCAGCGCATTTCGCGCCTGTTTATGCGCTAGTTTTACTTTTTTTTTTCGTTTTTCTTAATTTTAGTTTATTCTAAAAAAAGGTATTTTTAGTAGAAAATAGTATTAATTCAGTTACATGTTATATTTTTTTTAAATAATATGGTTTATAATTGAATAATAATACTATGAGATTTAAAATACTACACACAATTATATTTGCATTAATTTTCTTAAATTTTACATTTGTTTATAATTTGATTATTTTGAAGATAAAATTTTAATAAATATTATATTAAACAAAATTACTTATATAATATTTTTATTAATAATAAATTAATAAAAATCAATATTAAATTAATAAAAGAAGGAATCTTATGGAATATTCTTTTTTAGTGCGGAAAATAGTGCTAACTGCTGGAGATGAAGTGCAGATTCTGCACCAAAGTAGTGCAGACTATGCACTAAAATAGTGCAAACTACTGGAGATGGTCTTACAAAAGTCATTAGTTATCCGCAAAATTACAAATGCTCGTATTATCGAACACACTTTGAGATTGTATTTAATTATCTAATACCTTCCTTTTCGGGTCCAATCTATAAAACAAAAACAAATATCTAGAGGGTATTCATAAATTCGAAATATAGTGTTTTTCTTTGGGATAATTAGGCTTTTTCGGTGCAATTTGTAAACTAAAAACAAATATCGAAAGGGTGGCGCTATTTGCACCCCAACATTTGATTAATATACCACATTTCTACCTACACCCCATCCCTATTTTACAAACCCATCTAATTACTAAATGCACCACACTTATATTTCCAATTTTACCCTCCAAACTAAAAACCCTAACTTAAAAAATCAGTTTTTTCCAGGAAAAAGAGAAACAACTTTTTTGGAAAAAAATAGCTTTTAGGAAAAAAAAAAGCTGGAAAATATCAGCTTTTTTTTTTTAAAAAAAAAGCTGGAAAAAATCAGCTTTTTTGGGGAAAAAAGTTGTTTCCAGCATTTTTTGGAAAAAAAATAGCTTTTTTTCGGGGAATAAAAGCTGGAAAAAATCAGCTTTTTTTCGAAAAAAAAGCTGGAAAAAATTAGTTTTTCTCGAAAAAAAAGCTGGAAAAAGCAGTTTTTTCCGGGAAAAAAACTGTTTCCAGCGTTTTTTAGAAAAAAACATCTTTTTTTTTCCGGAAAAAAAAGCCGGAAAAATCAGCTTTTTGTGGGAAAAAGAGAAACAGTTTTTTTGGAAAAAAAAGTCAATTTTTCAGCTTTTTGAAAAAAACAGCTTTTTCTCAGAAAAAAGCTGGAAAAATCAGCTTTTTTCGAAAATAAAAAGCTGGAAAAAATCAGCTTTTTTTGGGAAAAAAGAGAAACAACTTTTTTTTTGGGAAAAAAAACAGCTTTTTTTCGGAAAAAACCAGCTAGATAAAATCAGCTTTTCTCGAAAAAAAAGCTGGAAAAAATCAGCTTTTTTTGGGAAAAAAACTGTTTCCAGCGTTTAAATAGGTGTATTTACACTGTTTTATTTTATTAAGGGTATCATAGTCTTTTTAACTTATGGCATTTTTGTAAATATTGGGAGTGGGGTGTATTAATCAAATCTTGGGGGCAAATAGCGCCACCCTCGAAATGGTATTTATAAATTGGAAAGATAGTTGGATTTTTTTTTTTTTAATTAGACTGAATCTCCAACGGTATCTTTTATAATTAACCTAAGAAAAATGAGAGAGAGAGAGAGAGAGAGAGAGAGAGAGAGAGAGAGAGAGAGAGAGATTTTATAATGTTGTAATGATTTGCCCATGTTTAGGTGTGGTACTAAGTTGAGGTTTTCTATGATCATGATTAAGCAAGCATAAAACCATACTAGAGTGTAATTATGAGAGTTAGGTTGGTTACTTTTTTGTTGTTTAATTAGGGAAAAAATGGGATTCAATTGCACTTTCTTTTCCTTTGTTTTTTACAGTGCTGCTCATCTTATGATCCCTGAAATAAGAATACTTATTGAGTTAATTTGCTCCATTTTTTTCATGCTGCTCGTTTTAGCGCCCGATTTGACTGAACACGATTCATCACGTGACAAGTATAATTTAATTTTAGCGTTGTACTTGAAATGTCAAGGAGCATTTAATTTTTCCAATCTTAAAAATCAATGTAAGAAACTCAATGAGGTACACTTACATAAATCTTGTGTTTTAAGAGGTGAGGAGAAAATTTAAGTAACAGTTAATGCTTTATAGGTTCTGTCTGATTACAAAAGTTGAACAGAACTTTTGTCTTGGTTGAAAGTTTAAAGCCTTTTGATCCCAATCCTAAGATACATAATCTGCCTTTTTCCTTTAGTACTAGGATGATATGTAGTTACTGCAAAGGTTAGATGAAAAACTGCTTGGATCACAAATAATTAACTTTAGAGGGATTGCAATTTGCAGGCCATCTATTTTGTCATTTTTATGGTTAAAACACATTGCCTTTTGGATATATTAAATCCAAAAAATACTATCTTGTCCCACACAGACATGATTTCTTCTGGTCCATGGTTTTGCTTTATGGGATTTTATTTGGGTGTAAAATTAGTCTCTTTCAGCCCTCTGATTGATGTGATATTTCAGCACCATCTCCTATCTTATCTTTTATTGATATATGCTCCTTTATTTTGTATGTTCCCCTTTTAAATTCTACTTTTGGTAGTTTTGGATAGTTATAGATAACTCCTTTTCTTGTCAATAAGTGAGTATTTACAAAATCCTGAAAATGCTACAACATGCTAATGTAGATGCTGAAACTGCTGCCGGCACCCTTATGACAAACTTCCATGCTGATTGTTGGACTTTGTGAAATTTTAATATTTTTGTTAGAAAAAATTATAATCAGTAGAGAAAAGTTAAGATGAAAACTAGAGTTGGCCATTCCACCTTTTGATGTGGAGTGAAACACAGAGATGAAAGGCATGAAGTGAAATTTCACCTAATTGTTTGGAACCTGTCAAAGTTTTTTTAGGCCCCAATTTATAGCAATATCTGTTGAATTTCTGCAAGATTTTGATGCCTGCTTATGAAGAAAAAGATTTTACAAGTGGGGTTAGAACTATAGCAAATATTGATTATTAAAAAGGCTATGGATTGGAAAGGATTCTAATATTTTTGGCTGATTTGCTTTTTTGAATTAGGTATCTTTAATACTGGCTTAATATCTAAACTATTATACAGAACTAATCAATTTAACCCCGCAAACTGGCCGGCTAAGCATTTTGGATTAACCAAATTTAACAGAGGAGAAAAAAGAAATAGAAAGAAAATCACACTTTGTTGTCTGCTTAGTGCTTTACTTTATTGTTCGCTGTTTCTAATATTGTAGGAACACTAACTTTAGTTTCATAGAATGCTCTTTCGTGATGCAAAACTCTTGATCATATCTTTTTATCCACTAAAATAAAAAAGTTTCTTGATGAAAATAGATAACTTTGAACAATACAGACCCTATTTAGAAATGATTACAATTATTTTGCAGATTTGGACATACTGGACTGTACAAGGTGCACATGTTTGGTAAACCTAGTATCATAGTTACCACAGCCGAAGCATGCCGAAAAGTTCTAACCGACGATGAAGCCTTCAAACCTGGATGGCCCTCTTCTACGATGAACCTTATCGGAAGGAACTCTTTTGTCGGCATTTCCGACGAAGAGCACAGATGGATACGCAAATTAACAGCAGCCCCTGTGAACGGACAAGAAGCATTGTCCTTATACATGAAATATATCGAGGACAACGTCGTATCAGCTTTGGATAAATGGTCTGGTATGGGACAAATTGAGTTCTTAACTGAACTTCGAAAGCTTACGTTCAGGATAATTATGTACATTTTCCTAAGCTCGGAGAGTGAGCAAGTTATGGAGGTTTTGGAGAGGGAGTATACTGCGCTAAATTATGGAGTTAGGGCTATGGCAATCAATATACCAGGATTTGCTTACCACTCTGCGCTTAAGGTAACATTTACTTGGTTTCTTATTAGGGATAATTACAAAAACTACCCCTGAGGTTTGAGGTAATTACAAAAAAATCCAGATAAGTTTCAAAATTTTAAAATAAACATTGAGCTCAAACCTCGAGGGTAGTTATTGTAATTATCCCGTCTTATTACTATTTCAAATTCAAGATAACACCAGCATTGTGCATTGTTACATCCTTGGCTTTCTTTAATGTATTCTTTCGGCTTATGGACAAACATTTTTTGAAAAAGTATAGCAAACTAGACCAAGAAATTTGTTTTGCTCTGCTAGTACTTGCCTGTTTTCTTATAAGTTATAACGGGTAGTTACAAATACTACTCTTGAGGTTTAGCCTAGTGGTAAAAAAAAAAACTCAATTTTCTTTCAAAATTATAAATATGTCCTCCACATATGTTTCACTTTTTCAAATTGCACCCTATTGAGGGGTCATGTGTAAAACAAATGCAAGTCTTAAGGGGTTATTAGGAATATTTTATAGGGAATATTTGGAATTTTAAAAAATAACTGGATTTTCTTGTAATTAAGCTAAACTTCAGGAGTACTTTTTGTATTTACCCATTCTTATAATAAATTTTCTGGTAGTAAAATTGCATATTTTAACTTGATCTATCAATGGAGTTGAAGGTGAACTTAAATTGATCCCTTGTTTCTGATGCCTGTTATAATATTTATTTTTAGGATAATTTCAAAATTACAAAAAGATCCACCAGGTTTGATAATGTCTTAAATTTAAGGGGGTAGCTGTAATATTTTTATAAATTTGAGGGGGTTTTAAAATATTTTTTTTTTTGCTCATGAAGGGAAAATATAAAACGAAATCAAATTTCAAAGGGTTTTTGTAATTAGCACGAACCTCAGGATATTTTTGTAATTATCCCTTATTTTTATCTTCCAAATATGGAAAAGTTTGTGTGCTTAAATTGGATATCTCCATTACAGGCACGTAAAAAGCTTGTGGCCGTTCTCCAAGCTATAGTAACTGCACGAAGGGAGTGGAGGAGGAAAAATCCCCGACAGCGAAGAAAGACATGATGGATGCTCTTATGGATGCGAAGATGAGAACGGTAGAAGATTGAAAGATGAAGAAATCATCGACGTTTTGGTTATGTACTTAAATGCTGGTCATGAATCTTCAGGACACATAACTATGTGGGCAACACTTTTCTTGCAGAAGAATCCCGATGTGTTCAAAAGAGCTAAGGTATGGCTATCCAGATTAGCATTTACTATCCATATGGGCATCTATGTTATATGATAATTAGTATCCGAATTCTTGATAAACTAGAGCTGAAGGAGACAAATTAATAAATGATTATTTAACTTGATAATTACAAAATCCACCCATGAGGATGAGATTTAGCCTAATTACAAACAACTCCAGTTATCTTTTTACAATTACAGATTATCCCCTTAAGGTGTTACAAACACCCCATGGGTATTTACCTAACATGTACACTTGGGGGAAATTTTAAGTAGAAACAAATGCAATGCAGTATTTGCAATTTTGAAGGATAACTGGGCATTTTTGTAATTAGGCTAAACTTCAGGGGTAGTTTTTGTAATTATCCCTTATTTAACACCATTTCCTCAAAAGACATGACGAACTTTGATGAACTACTGATTTGATAGTGCTTCTGGTCATAGGTTATTGACTTGGTTTCCTCAATAATATTGTCATGAATAACAATTCAGGCGGAGCAAGAAGAAATTGTGAAAAACAGGTCACCTGATCAAAAAGGTCTGACGCTTAAAGAAATACGACAAATGGAGTATCTTTCCAAGGTATGCCGTTCTTTTTATTCTTCCATAAAAATTCAGCTTTACCTCGTCTTATTCATATTTACTGAGTACTTTTTCCTCTCCAAATTTGACAGGTAATTGATGAAACACTTCGTGTGATCACATTCTCACTGGTGGTCTTCAGAGAGGCAAAGAAAGATGTCCGCGTCTGTGGTATGCAGCAAATTCATATATTCCTTCCATTTTACTTCTCCTTAGTTTTAGTTTGATGGTGTGTGTGTGTGTGTGTGTGTGTTTTGTTTTTTAAGGAGGATACTGACTGGTAATAAAATAGCTAATCCAATATATTAATAATTTGGCAGCAAATATTCAAATTACAAATTCAAGTTGGCTTTGTCTTTCAGGTTACACAATTCCTAAGGGATGGAAAGTTTTGGTCTGGTTTAGGAGTGTTCACTTCGACCCTGAAACATATCCCGAACCGAAGAAGTTCGATCCTTCTAGATGGGATGTAAGTTTTAAACCAATTTCCTTTCGCCTCTTTCCTTTTCTCTCTCGTCCATGAGTTCGAGCAAAACTTGTGAAGGCATTATGATATATCCCTGTGATACAGATAATTACAAAACTACTTCTAAAATTTAGTCTAACTACAAAAATACCAGTTATCTTTTAAAATTACAAATATCCTTTGAGGTTTGTGTTTGTTTTACAAATTTTTGGTGAAATTTGTAAAAAGAAACACATAAATTGATGGGGTATTTATATTTTTGAAAAAATAATTGTTTTTTCTTTTTAATTGAAATGCAGAATTTGTAATCATCCCACATCAAGGAAAAACGTATTATGCCAATACTTATGCTATATTTACATCTTCATCTTTGATATTTTACCTATAGGGATTTACGCCCAAAGCTGGACATTTTCTTCCTTTCGGAGGTGGAAGCAGATTGTGCCCGAAACGATCTTGCCAAGATCGAAATTTCCATCTTTCTTCACCATTTTCTTTTGAATTACGAGTGAGTCATAATATTTGCTTCGACACCTTCCCTCTTATTTCTTGATTCTTAGAAAAACATCTTAGTGATCCTAAATATAGAAATTTTCTTAATATTAATGTTGTTATATTGTGTATCTTTGTTGCATCGCAGGCTTGAACGCCATAATCCTGCTAGTCCGTTGATGTACTTACCACATACGAGGCCTAAAGACAACTGCTTAGGAAGAATAAGAAGAGTCTCTACTCAAAATGTAAAGAGAGGAGAAATATAGCTCTTTTCTTTTCGGCTTATAAAAGCTCTCCTTTAACTGCATTTTGTAGTTTCCTTGGGAGAAATTTTCTACTAACTACATGTAGTATGATAAAATGGATTTCTATCAAATTTCTTTGCTCTATAGAATTGCAATAAATAGATGCAGTTATCCTGAGAAAGGGTCATGAATGTTGGATATCTTATTTTCTTGTGATATTAATGGAAGTAAATTTATCTAAGAGTAGCACTTGGAAAAGCATAGCATATACTTTTTTTTTTACACCAAAATAATGATTTTATTATCTAGAAACATCATCCAACAATACATAATCGATACATGGAGGTGGACTAGCACTCCACACTGATGGGTTAGTAAAAGAAAACGAACTTTTAGCTAACTCATGAGCAACCTTGTTTTCTCCCCGTCTGGACGAAATACACCGAGAAGTCCTAGGTTAACCATTTAGTAACGCATTTACATTCACTTAAGATAGCGTCATATTCCGATTCCCCACTATCCGGCATAAGAAGATTATCAATCACCCCCTTAGCATCCGATGATTTAGATGCCTTAGTGAATGAGGCAATAACATTTTTGAGGTCATTCTCCTCTTCTCTATAGCGGCAATTTTCTGCTTATTAATTTAGCATTTTCACCTTTAAACTTTCATTCTCATCACTATTTGACTTAGAGTACTCGGCTCCTTAGTCGGCTTTGAGTTTTGACTCTTGAGTAGTCAAGTTTTCCTCATTTAATAGTGTGTGTGAGGATTTAATGTGTTCAAAATCTTTCATCATTTTTCCTAATGAATCATAAAGATCGAGTGGGTGATGAGGTGTGTGTGTCACTACTATCACTTTGGAGTCCGAGTTTGATGAGTTAGAGTGTACCTCATCTTCTTGGTCGGAGTTGATCTTGTTCTTTGGCCATCAAGCGGATCGGGGCTTCTTCTTCGAGTCACTTGAGTAGTCGCCTTCACGCTCTCTCTGAATCACTTGTCTCTTGACTTAGAATTGTCTCAAAGATCTCTGCACCATCATTGCCTTTTCTCTTTTCTTGTCTTCTTTCTCTCAAGACCTTTATTTCTTCTTCATTTCGTATTTGTTAACTACGGGATATGAGCAATCAATGCATAGTGACCTGGTTGTCTACGGTTCAAACATAGATATTCAACCTTTTGATCGGCTCTTTCCATTCTTGGATTGTTAGTCCTTTGATACTCAACTTTTTGATGATCTGTTCTCTTGGTTGGCCTATCTTCCCTTGATTTGGAGGGAGCCGAGTGTCTTCCGGAAGATTCACCCTTTCCTCTCTTGTAGTTCTTATTGAAGAACTTGTTGAACCTCTTAACCATCGGGCTATTTCTTTTGGATCAATGACTTCTTTGACCTCGGCTCTCTTCCTATCTTTAACAATTAGAGCAAATTTTTTTGGGTCATGTTGTCTCTTCCTCGGTCTTTTCTTCTCGGCTCAAACTCGTAGGCTTTGAGGTCCGAGAATAATTCATGGTTGGATGTCTTTGATAGGTCCATGGAATGTCTCGATGCCGCCATGACCTTCATTTCCCATTCAAATGAAGACTTTTTAGGATCTTCATACACATTTCATTCAGTATATTCCTTTCCAAGTGCGATGACTCATTTGTGATTTACGTGAACCGAGCATCCAGTTGATCCAGGTTTTCTCCCGAGATCATTTTGAAGTTCTCAAATTTACGTCACGCCACCGATAATTTGTTTTCTTTGATTTGCTCACGAGCCTTCACAAATTAATGTCGGCTTGTCCCATTTCTTTAGCCGTTTTGCATGATTTGACTTTATTGAACATGGCTTTGTCCAAGTTTTGTAAAGGATGTCCTTGGCTACATTGTCCAGGTTATATCTTTTTCTGTCATCATTTGTCCACTCGGTTCTTGGTTTTTCAACCATGACGTAGTCCGAAGCAACATCCTCTTCTCCTTCAAATGCAAACTCTTCTTACATTGTGTTCACCTTTAAGATTTGCGTGGCCCATCTTCTATTACTATCCACATCTCATCATGTAATCTTTGATAGATGAGCTGCATACGAATTTTCCAATCGTCAAATTCTTCAATTGTGAACATAGGGATGCGTGTCAAATTTGCTTCCATGATAATAACTTTTAATGATAAAAAGAGTTTTGAAAGTTTAAGTACTAAAGCGACTTTGAAAAGTTTGGAGATCTAGTTCAAGAACCGGTGCGGAGGGTTCAATGAACCAACCGCTCCGATACCACTTGTAGGTCCCAAGGGGTGTAAGTGTAAGGTTTAGAAGGGGGGTTGAATAAACCTTACCAAATTTTCGTTTTAGTCCTTTTAAATATTCGAGTTAATACTTACACAATTGTGTCCTTGATGGACAAACCAAGTTAGTCAATCAAGAGAGTTAGTCTCTCAAATGGACTCAATCGAAGTCATTGATGAATTAACTCATTTGTTGAGTCTAAATTAACTCACCGTGGTTTTGTTTTTCAGCGGAAGACTTAACACCCTTAAGTTTGATTAAGCAAGAGTTTAGTGATTGGTTTAGTACTTATAAATTATCAAGTGGATAGCAAATTTATCGTGAGATATAAGCAATTAAAAATGCGAGAATTAAAGTCTTTGAAATGTAAATGACACAATGAAATTTTTATAGAGGTTCGAAGATGGGGTAATTCTTCTACTCCTCTCTTCTCCAACTCCCCGGAGGAATCCACTACGTAATGATCGGTATACAAAGTGGTAACGGTCCCGTATACAAGTCTTGATCACACAACGACTTGATCCTTTGGGACTCTTCCGAGAGACGCCTTGATCACTCGGTTGGCTTCTCGTGCGACTCGGCTTCTTCACGCAGGCGGGGCGCCTTGCTACTACAACTCACTTGCTCAAACTCTTTGGATTTGATCACGAAGCCCTCCAAAAGCTTAAGACTTGGTTCGACCTTGAACCTTCCTACAATCCTTCGTGGAATGTAGACCCTTGATTTTTCAAAGTGTTTTCCTCTTCAACCGATTGAAGTTATCTTTCCTTCACGGTGAGTGTTGGATTGATGTTCTTCGTAGTGTAGGCTTGAGGATTGAGAATGTTTGATTTTCGATAATTGCTTGAACGTTTTTAGTTGGTCCGTAATTGTGTTACTCTCATATTTTTTTCTCAAATAAACTCCTCGGCCTTTTATAGTGATCTTTCAAAAATTTGCCCGTTGAAGAGATAGGCTTATTTTTGAAAGTCACTTTCGATCGTTGGCTTGTCTTGTTGCGATCCTTGGAATTGCCATTTCCTCGTATGAATTGTCCTTTCACCTTTTCGTAGTTACGATACGGTGTAGTGCTTCCCATTGGTTCATTCCTTTTGCACGCTTAAGGGGTGAGCACTCCGAGAAAGGTGGTATGGAGATATTACTTGTTTAAGTAATTCTCTTGATTTCCGTGCAACGGATCTTTTCTGATTATCTCGACTTGATTGCATTTCTTTGCTTTCCCCGGTGACTTAGAGTCGACTTCCAATCATGGATGACTCTTGTCACTTCAACTTGAGACTTGGCTTTTCTCGAGTTGACTTGACGATACTCCACTCATCTTGCATCTCAAATTCTTCTTGATAGAGTTCCGTCTACTCTTCTTTGCCATACTCAATTGTCTCGCGGAGTCTTTCTAGTCTTGATTGTCTTCTTGCATGTTAGGGCGTAGGCGACTTTAACTCGGCTTTGCCACTCTATTTATTACAATGCATTTTACAACAAGAATTGGGGTGCCAACTTCCTATTCTAAGTTTTACATGGCATTCATCAAAATCTAAACAATAAATTTCCTAACAATTTCCCCTTTTTGATGATGCCAAAACTTAAACCATTCAAAAATGCAATCCGCAAAGATACATACGAGATAGTGTATTGACATAGAATGTATGCGCGAGAATCAATCCTTTTATTGATCATAACATTCTTGTTCTTTTACACAATCACAAGGTGTATCGAGCACACATATTTGTCTACCACGAAAAATAAAGAATTTACTGACTTTATTTGAGAAGACTTACATTGTATGTATTTACATTATAAAATACACGAAGGGGTGGACATCAACACTTCATCTCCTTCATTGTCTCCTTCTTTCATCTTGTTCAAAGATCTTCTTCTCTTCTTCTCTTTTTCTCGTCGTCAATTGCCTTTTTTTCTTTTCATATGCCTTCCTGGGCGGCTTCATCTCTTCTTAATCTTTCCTGTCTTTCCTCCCATAGCCGAGTTTGTCTCTTGTTTTCTTCTTCTAATCTTTTTGCATACTCGGCGTTACTTTTAGCCACTTGCAAATTTGCTACTTGGTCAAGCCAACCCGGTAGATCCCTCCTTTCTTTCCGGATCCACGTATTCAATGTTTTTGGGCGAGAGCCTGGGTCCGAAGCTTCTTCCTCCACCACTTTTTCTTCCTCTACCTCTGGCGTGTATTATCTTTGGGGTCTTCTTCTTTCCCGGTGAGTGACCCGGCGGAGTGACCAAGCAGAGTGATCACTTAGGTGTAGTCTGCGCTGTCGGCTTCTTCACATAACGTGAGACCCTTTTCCCAAAGATAAGTCCCAAACTTGAGCCATAGACATATTTGCAAAGTATCCTTGATTCGAGCGTTTTAAATTCATCAACTAATCGTGGCTCGGTCCCGACATCCGAGATGGCATAAGTGTCTCTGTCTCTTTGGAATGCCTCCATGTTCTTTCAAGATGTTCATAACTCGGGCATCCATTCTTCCTTCCACTTCCTTCATCCCCGCTTCAATTGTTTTTCTTTTTTCGGCATAGAAATAGCAGAGTGTTGGAGTGGCGAGTCACAGGGGAGTTTCTTCTTGATAATGTCACCGACAGGACCTGTTGAGGGGTTTGTGCAATCATCAAGGTCACATCTTTCGATCCTTCCCCCTCGTGATTTTCCTTTCTTTTGTTTCAACACTTCCTCACCGGTGATTTTCCCTTCCCAGTGCTCCTTCCTTCTCAACTTGGATCCCCTTGCGCTTTTGGGTATTCCTCTTCCCCTTTTTGGCATCATCAAAGGAGAGGAACGCCTGAAACAGACTTGCAAGCGGGAAGTCGAGCCTCACCGATAGTAGAGTTTTGTCTCGAGTCTCGCTGCGAGTATGTAGCACGAAATTGGATCGAGTAGCGTTGGACTCTGTTTGAAATCGGCTTCATCTCACCATGAGAAGGCTGAATTTTGTATTCATGGTCTCTTCCAAACGCTTTGTAGATCACTCTTGTTTTGCTCATGCGGCAGACTTAACCTCGGCAATGTGAGCTTCATGCATGTGCTCAATATGTTCTCTCGACTTCGTTTTTGCATCAAAGGCATTTTCAGCTCTCCATACCAAGACTTGTTGAACAATGTCCTGAAGTATCTCACTTGTTCCACACGCATTGTTTCTTCTTTGTTGCCACCATTCCCTGATCCGGTTGTTATGCCTCTTAAATCGGCGGTGAGATTGGCATCTCTGTTGTCGATCGCATGTCCATAGAGGCGATGCCTCTCCATCCGTTCAATCTCGGCCGAATAATGCCTTGAACACTTCGCGGACTTGGTGATTCTTCCGTTGCGGTGATGGCCATGCGGCGTCAAAATCATAATCACCGGAACAATGGTACTGATTGAAAAAGCGGGAGCTGGTGCAGTGGTAGCGTCGAGTTCATTTTTCGACTCTTCATGGAGGTCGGGTACCTCCGGAGAAAAAGGAAAAGATTTTACAAAGGATTCATCACCGCCAACCGGGATTTGTTCGATGATGAGCGGTGCGCGTGAAGTTCTTTTAGGAATCGACTCTGCTGCGCTTGAGGATCTGCGCGATGGACTGCAGTTCACTGGGGTTTGTTGTGAAGTAGACCCGACTTCTTGAGCCTCAATATCTCAACAACCGTTGGTCTCAAATGATTTCTCCAATTGAGTAGACGGTCTCGGCCTTATCGGAAGCGTCATCGGACGATGATGAGATTTCCATTGGTGGCTCATCATCAAAATTAAAGGTTTGACGAGTAGTCTTGGGATCGGACTTGCTCGTGCTTGGAACATCCGCAATGAGTCTTTTGGATCTCACGGGGGATGACTCATCGTCTTCTTCGCCTTCCGATCCCGAAAGGTTACATCGATTATCCTGGGAATCATGAAGTGCGCTTATCTCCTTCTCGGATGGGTCGATGATAGCGGGAGGGATGTTCTCTTCTTGACTTCTTTACCCCAGGGAAGTCTCAACCTCCCGTGGGCCTTCATTACCTCCAGCAGTCTCTCTGCAATGAGGCCTTGTCCTCCCTTTCGACAGTGTCACTGTCTTAGGGTCTTCTTCGGTGGCATCCATTGGAGTCTCAGCCCCATGGATTGCACTTTCATCGCCAGTGTTAACTCCCGGGCCGTTCCATCTCAGTGCCTCGACCGCCTCAGCAGCGTCATTAGCCTTCAGAGCGGTTGGCACCTCAAATGAGACAGTCTCAATGTCGAGCTTCGTTGATGGCAACTTGTTGTTCTTCTTGTGTTTGTATTTTCTCTACTTCGCCTCCTTGATTCGTTGTGGAGTCATCTGCAGATCCTCCGACCTTCTTTGTAGTGGAGGGAGTTTCCCACCTCAGCTGGCGCACCGGTGAGTGACTTGGAATGGGGTCACTCGTCTCCAAACTCCCGGTTGTTTCCATTGAGTGTTCAGCCGTTGGGGCGGTGGTAATACACCTTCAATAGGGGTTGGCTCGACCGGGTCCCCACTATCCCGGTTTCATCGCCATTTTCCTTATTGCCTTCTTCCGAGTGAGTGGGAAGTGGTAGCGGCAACAACGATGGCGATTTCTTTGAACCACTCCCATTGGATCAATTTCGTTTGTGTTACGGAGGACTCTCCTGGTCCTCCATCGGTTTTGCTCGTGAAGGATTCTCGATTCATGCAATGCTTCTTTGCATTTGCAACTCTTCGTGGCGGCAGCATTCTCCGGATCCTCATCATCACATCGGAAGACATCAAGGAGAGGATGTGTGTGTTACGTGGTGCCGGAGATAGGGCAGATGCTTGCCTTCTCACGTGCCTCCACTTCCTCTGCTTTTTTCTTTCTCCTTGTCCTTGAAGATCTGCAAGATGTACGTGCGATTGTCTTCATCGATCTTTGGAGTACAGTGGTCGAGTCGAGGAAGCTCAACGAGTTCCTCTTCTTCTTCTATGAACTCGGGCCGTTGGAACTGTTTCCTGATCGACTCAATTTCCATTTCCTCCACTCTCATGAGACGATTTTGGATGTGCGGGTAAGGTGGAGATAGGATCATCACATCACTATCCGCTTTATCGGCTTTTTCTTGTGTTTTTCGATTGTGTGGACTACGTTGTGTCTTACAGTTGCCTCTGTGATCGCCTTGGCGAGACTTGGGCTGTTTCATCAATTACATCCGGAGACTCTACTTCTCCGGCGATCTCGTGTATCTGCTCGGTGAGTGGTGACTCGGCCCGGTTTCTCAAGCTCGGAGTGCTTGACAATTCTTCTTCGTCTCTAGTTTGTACCGAGAGGATTTACGGTTCGAGACGGTTTCCTCTGAGTCTTGGCGGCGGGGGCGTCTTTGGTGTCTTTTACGAGGAGGCGCCGTCTTGGCTTGTCGGTTCTCCTCTTTTTGACGATCGGAGAAGGTATTTGTGAGTCCTTCTCGACCGCTGTTGCGGGGGGAGACACGAGCTGCGGGCGGTGACTCTGGCTGCGGCGGGAGCATGTTTGGCTTTCTTTCTTTGCGGGGCAGCGATCTTCTTAGCTTGTTGGGCGGCTTTCTTCTTGGGTGGAGAGGAAGCAACAGTATCTTGAGGGTCACCGATTCCCCTCACTCGTGTCGGCTCTCTTGGCGTAGGCTCTCTTACGTGCGCCCGAGAGAGGTTTGCTCTGAACATCCTCTTGTTAACATGGAATGCCTTCCCATGTCTAGAGGACTCCTTTCACCTCCATCACCCGCCAATCACTAGGCCATATCCTGGGATCCTCCAAATGAGCCATCTTCCTTGAAGGATTTGTTCCCTACGTTAAGCAGTAGTCTGCGTGAGACAAACTCAGCCATTTATCTTCTTTTTGCGATGATTGCGGCCATTACAATCGGCTTTTCTTTTGACAATTGGTCAAAGCCGCCAAATTTGATGTCAATACATTTGGCAACTATGTCCAACAACTTGTGATAATCCTCCTTGTGATCTCTTGTTTCTTTGTGTACACTATTTTATCAAAGCAAAGTCGGGCTTAGCTATTTCTTTCCAAGCATCAGCCAAGTTTACATAAGCTTCGTTAATCTCGATGCTCCTTCTGTTGGTAGTGAGCAAAGTGGTCACCAAATCCTTGCGAGAGATAGTCACCGCTTTCCGTGAGCAGATGACTTTATTCCTTCATCGTGAATCTCGGCATTCACGTAGAACTCGTGCGACCTCCTCCACATAGGTCATCGGGTATTCTAACGCGTCGAAAAGCGGTTTCGGCCGGACGTTTCCAATTTTTCAGCGATTTTCTTCACGAGGGTGTCGTCGGACCTGTTTCACCATTCCGTCGAAATCCACATGGGACCGGTGTGGATTTGCTTCCCTAATTTGACAAAGTCGTAGGTTGGTGCCATTTTTCAGGATTTTATCAAAGAAAAACTAAGAGATTGATTTGAAGATAGATAGGGTTTCGAGAGAATTTTTGCCTTTGCTTTTGAGAGAAAGAGATGAACAGTTTTGGTAGTGTGAGAGAGAAAGCGGACGGAAATGGTTTAAGTATGGTTTATGAAAGGACGTGTGGGTGGTTTTTTGAAATGTGATCGAAATCAACGGCTTAGATTTTGCACGCCTATTTAGCATTTAATGTCTCGTATTTAATGCGGCAAAGATTTATATCCAATCATAAGCTTGGTGTGCGGCTTTATGTCTATACACATCATCATTATCTTTGACGTATTCCTTAAAAACATTCCCGCTTAGTCAAAGCGATTGCGTTTTTGTCACTTTGCTCATAAGTGACTCGAAACATCCCTTAGCGATTTAACTATACTTCTCTTTCTCTTGGTGACTCAAATATCACCGACTCGGTGTAAATTGTCTTCCGTCTGGTGATTTACTTAGGCGATTTGTGAGTTCACTCTTTTTCCTTTTTGTGTTCCATTTCTTTTCTTTGATTCTTCCGAGTGTCATTTCGATTCAATTAACCCTAACTCATGTTTGAGTTCTTCAAATCTTGACTCACATAATGGTTTTGTGAAGATGTCGGCCAATTGTTTATCGGTTGAGATATATTCCAAGATGATGTCCTTCTTTTCAACATGATCTCTTATGAAGTGATATCGACATCGATATGCTTTGTTCTTGAGTGCAACACAGATTTTGAGTAATGGCAATTGCACTTGTTTATCACACATGATTGGAATTTCTTTTTCTTCAACTTCATAGTCTCTCAGTTCTTTGTCTCATCCATAGGACTTGGGCACAACAAATTTGCCCAGCAACTATGTATTCTGCCTCAATTTGTAGTAGAGGTGGCTATTGAATTTTGCTTTTTGCTAAACCAGGAAATTAGTCTGTTTCCCAAAGATTTGACATGTGCCTGAGGTGCTCTTCTGTCCACTCTGCATCCAAATAGTAGTCAGAATCTGAATAGCCAATTAGCTTGAATCCACCTTCCTTTGGATACCATAGGCCTTTCTTGGCTTCCTTTCAAGTATCTCAAAATTCTCTTAGTAACTTTCTTTGTCATATGGCTCTCTTTTGGAGCATTGAAATCTTGCACATACACCTACAAAAGGTGATGTCCGGCCCGCTTGATGTGAGATAGAGCAATGATCCAATAAGTGCTCAGTATCTTGTTTGATCTACTGAGGCTTGCCATCCGCATCCATGTCCATTTTGACTGATGTATTCATTGGTATTTTTACTGAAGACTTCTCCTCCATACCAAACTTCTTCATTAAATCTCTGGTGTATTTTGTTTGACTTATGAAGGTTCCATCCTTCAATTTTTTTCACTTGAGTCCAAGGAAGAATGTCGACTCTCCCATCATGCTCATTTCAAATTTACTTTGCATGAGGTTTGAAAATTTTTCACACAACTCTTTGTTTGTAGATCCAAAAATGATGTCATCCACATATATTTGAACAGGCAAAGTATACTCTTTTTGTCTTGAATTAAAAAGTGTTCTATCTACTTTTCCTTTTGTGAATCCATTTTCAATTAGGAATTGTGACAAGGTATCATACCAAGCTCTCCGGGTGCTGTTTCAATCCATATAGAGCTTTCTTGAGTTTGTATACTTTATCTCCAAGAGTCTTCTGCTCAAATCCTGGAGGTTGTTCAACATACACTTCTTCTTCCAATAAACCATTTAGAAATGCACTTTTTACATCCATCGATATACAATGAAATTCTTGTGAGCTGCATAGGCAAGAAACATCCTTATAGCTTCCAACCTACTGAGGGCAAATGTTTCATCAAAATCTATCCCTTCTTCTTGGCAATATCCTTTGGCTACTAACCTTGCTTTGTTTCTTACCACGTAGAACCTTCCTCGTTCATCTTATTTACGAACACCCATTTGGTGCCAATAACATTTGATGTATGGGTCTTTGCACTAATTCCCATACTTTATTTCTTTCAAACCGATTCGACTCTTCTTGCATAGCTTGAATCCAATGTGTGTCGTCAAAGCTTGTGACACGTCTTTGGGCTCTATTTGCGAGATGAAGCATGTGAACATGGCTTCTTGTTGAGTTCGGATCTTGTTTTGACACCTTATCTTATATCTCCAATGACAAGTTACGGTGGATGATCTCTCGGCCATCTTACATCAGTTGGAGTAAGTTAGCCGGATTGATCGACTTGCGGTTTGTGTTCTTTGTGGTCGACTCTCTCGTAATCACTTAGCCGCAAATTTTCCAAATTGTTTTTGAGATTCAACTATCTCATCTTCTTCTCGAATTGATTATTCCAAATTCTTGACTTGAAAGATAGGGACTCTTACGTATGGTTGGATGATTGACTTATCGGTGACTCTTCAATGTCTTCTCCATTTACATTTGGCTCATCGAATACCACATGAATGGATTCTTACCGCAACCATAGTTCTTTTGTTGAGTACTCTGTAGGCTTTGCTTTGTTTGAGTATCTGAAGATACCTTCATCGACTTTAGCATCAAAAGCCTTTAGATTGTCTTTGCCATTGTTGTGGATGAAGCATTTACATCCAAATATTAAAAATATGCAACATTTGGTTTTCTTCCATCAAATCTCATAGGGAGTCTTTGTCGTTTGTCTGTTTTATCATACATCTGTTTTGGGTGTAGTGTTGTGTTGATTGCTTCACCCAAAATCTCTTTGTAACTCTGCTTGACTAACATGGTCCTTGCTTTTCTTTTTGAGGTTACATTCCTTCTTTCGCAACTCCATTCTGCTTTGTGGAGTCCTTTGCTGGCGATAGTTCATGACCAATACCATTCTCAATACAATCTTGAGTTATTATTCCATTGACAAACTCGGTTTCTCTGTCGATCTTATTTTGATAATGGTTTGACTCTTCTCGTTTTGAATCCTTCTTCATTTGTGGTAGGTTTTGTAGAGTTTCTTTCTTCTTACACATGAATATTGTCCATGTATATCTTGAGTAGTCATCTACTACCACCAAGGTGTATTTCTTTCCACTTATCTTTGGCTGGTTCCACTTTGGGCCAAATAGATCCATATGAAGCGATCGATATTCTTGTTGAAGATGGGCATGTCTTTTCTTTGAATGATGACTTGATTTGTTTTCCTTCGACATCGTCACATATACTCTCCTTTTTGTATAATCGAGTCGGAAGTCCTTCCACAAGATTACTTCTTGCAAGTTTGTTAATCGTTTTGAAATTTAGGTGACTCGGCTTTTTGTGCCAAACTGACTTGATTCAATTTGTGCTCTTTGCTAGCGACAGTCTTTGGGTGTTGCGATTGACCAATCCACGACATACATATTCTTCTCTGTCTACATCCTTGCGGCCTGACAACTTCATTTGATTCAATATCCTTGATTTGGCATATACCCATGTTAAATCCAACATTGTAACCACTTGTCCGCGAGTTGGTGATGCTTAGTAAGTTGAAGTTGAGTCCTTCAACATATGCAACATCTGTGATTTCTAATCCATTCCTCTTGATGGATCCAATGCCTCTTATTTCACCAGGAGCTTCATTTCTCCAAATATGACTTTTGCTCCTTTAACTTCCTTGAATTTTGATAGATTTTTCTTATTTCTGTCATATGTCCGGAAATGACCACTATCCATGTACCAGGTTCCTTGGCACTCACTTTGTTCCTTGAACTCGCAATCAAGGAAATTAAGTTTTAGGTGCCCATACTTGTGCGGGTCCCGAGGGGTTAAATTGTAAGATGATCCAACCAACCTATAGCCAAATGATTTGACTCTAAGAGGTTGCCATCTATCGATTGCCATAATCATAATTAATCCTGGCAAATTGCTTGGGGATTTTAGGTTCATACAATTTTTTCTTTTGTCGTATGCTGCATATGTGTTTTAGCAATTGCCTTTCTTGGGTAATTGTGGTGTCTTTGAGTGTAGTGCTAGGTGCATATGTGTCTTTGATGAAAGCTCTTATACTTTTGGAATGGCCTTTCTTGAGTTCTGGCCTTTGCCATTTGGGCTTATATTCCATAAGTCATGTTGATAGTTCACATTATTCCAATCGACTTGGCTTGGATATTTTCTACCATTCCCATCATATGAATTTCTCTTATAGATTTTAAGGGTTTTTGGTAGCTCTTCTTCTTCTTTCTGAGTATTTTTGTTTGGAGTTTCTTTGAGGAACTCAGTGAATCTCTTCTCATTTGTCCTTTCAGCGCACCCAACTGGTTTTTCCTTTTCCTTTATAACCAAGGCCGTTTGCTGTTATGGTGCTTTGGAGTGAATGTGTGTGCATCATTTAGAGTTTTGGATTTTTCAGATTTTTCATGGCTTGAAGATCCTTTTTCCAAAATTACTTTTGAGGTTTGACATAGCACGAGGAATTAAATCTAAGCCTGTCTTGTCTCCACATTCTCTTTGACTCATAATAAGATCATCCAATGATTTAGATGCCTTAGTGAATGAGGCATAACATTTTTGAGGTCATTCTCCTCTTCTCTATAGCGAGCAATTTCTGCTATTAATTTAGCATTTTCAGCCTTTAAACTTTCATTCTCATCGGCTATTTGACTTAGAGTACTTAGCTCCTTAGTCGACTTTGAGTTTTGACTCTTGAGTAAATTTGTTTTCCTCATTTAATAGTGTGTGTGAGGATTTAATGTGTTCAAAATCTTTCATCATTTTTCCTAATGAATCATAAAGATCAGTGGGTGATGAGGTGTGTGTGTCACGATCACTATCATGGTCTGAGTTTGATGAGTTAGAGTGTACCTCATCTTCTTGGTCGGGTTGATCTTGTTCTTTGGCCATCAAGCGGATCGGGCTTCTTCTTCGAGTCACTTGAGTAGTCGGCTTCACCGCTCTCTGAATCAGTTGTCTCTCTTGACTTAGTTGTCTCGGATCTCTGCAGCCATCATTGCCTTTTTCTTTTCTTGTCTTCTTTCTCTCAAGACCTTTCTTTCTTCTTCATTTCTCGTATTTGTTAACTACGGGATATGAGCGATCAATGGCATAGTGACCTTTGTCTACATTTCCAACATAGATATTTAGCCTTTTGATCGACTCTTTCCATTCTTGGATTGTTAGTCCTTTGATACTCAACTTTTTGATGATCTGTTCTCTTGGTTGGCCTATCTTCCCTTGATTTGGAGGAGGCGAGTGTGTCTTATGGAAGATTCACCCTTTCCTCTCTTGTAGTTCTTATTGAAGAACTTGTTGAACCTCTTAACCATCGGGGCTATTTCTTCTTACGGATCAATGACTTCTTTGACCTCGGCTCTCTTCCCATCTTTAACAATTAGAGCATTGTTTTGGGTACAAATTGTCTCTTCCTGGTCTTTTCTTCTCGGCTCAAACTCGTAGGCTTTGAGGTCGAGAATAATTCATGGTTGGATGTCTTTGATAGGTCCATGGAATGTCTCGAGTGCCATGACCTTCATTTCCCATTCAGCTAGAAGACTTTTTAGGATCTTCATACACATTTCCTTCGTGTATATTCCTTTCCAAGTGCATGACGGCTCATTTGTGATTTACGTGAACCGAGCATCCAGTTGATCCAGGTTTTCTCCGAGATCATTTTGAAGTTCTCAAATTTACTGTACCGCCACCGATAATTTGTTTTCTTTGATTTGCTCTGAGCCTTCACAAATTAATGTCGGCTTGTCCCATTTCTTTAGCCGTTTTGCATGATTTGACTTTATTGAACATGGCTTTGTCCAAGGTTTTGTAAAGGATGTCCTTGGCTACATTGTCCAGGTTATATCTTTTTCGTCATCATTTGTCCACTCGATTCTTGGTTTTTCAACCATGACCGTGCAGGGAGCAACTCCTCTTCTCCTTCACCGCAGCTCTTCTTACAGATTGTGTTCACCTTTAAGATTTGCGGTGGCCCATCTTCTATTACTATCCACATCTCATCATGTAATCTTTGATAGATGAGCACGCATCTGAATTTTCCAATCGTCAAATTCTTCAATTGTGAACATAGGGATGCGTGTCAAATTTGCTTCCATGATAATAACTTTTAATGATAAAAAGAGTTTTGAAAGTTTAAGTACTAAAGAAGACTTTGAAAAGTTTGGAGATCTAGTTCAAGAACCGGTGCGGAGGGTTCAATGAACCAACCGCTCCGATACCACTTGTAGGTCCCAAGGGGTGTAAGTGTAAGGTTTAGAAGGGGGTTGAATAAACCTTACCAAATTTTCGTTTTAGTCCTTTAAATATTCGAGTTAATACTACACGGTTGTGTCCTTGATGGACAACCAAGTTAGTCAATCAAGAGTTAGTCTCTCAACGACTCAATCGAGCCGTTGATGAATTAACTCAAATGTTGAGTCTAAATTAACTCAAATTGTGGTTTTGTTTTTTGGAAAGACTTAACACCCTTAAGTTTGATTAAGCAAGAGTTTAGTGATTGGTTTAGTACTTATAAATTATCAAGTGGATAGCAAATTTATCGTGAGATATAAGCAATTAAAAATGCGGAATTAAAGTCTTTGAAATGTAAATGACACAATGAAATTTTTATAGAGGTTCGAAGATGGGGTAATTCTTCTACTCCTCTCTTCTCCAACTCTGGAGGAATCCACTAGGTAATGATCGGTATACAAAGTGGTAGCAGTCCGGATACAAGTCTTGATCACACAAACACTTGATCCTTTGGGACTCGATGCCGAGACGCCTTGATCACTCGGTTGGCTTCTCGTGCGACTCGAAGCTTCTTCACAGGGCAGTGCCTTTGCTACTACAACTCACTTGCTCAAGCTCTTTGGATTTGATCACGAAGCCCTCCAAAAGCTTAAGACTTGGTTCGACCTTGAACCTTCCTACAATCCTTCGTGGAATGTAGACCCCGATTTTTCGGTGTTTTCTTCTTCAACCGATTGAAGTTATCTTTCCTTCACGGTGAGTGTTGGATTGATGTTCTTCGTAGTGTAGGCTTGAGGATTGAGAATGTTTGATTTTACGATAATTGCTTGAACGTTTTTAGTTCGGTCTCAGAACTTGTGTTACTCTCATATTTTTTCTCAAATAAACTCCTCGGCCTTTTATAGTGATCTTTCAAAAGTTTGCCCGTTGAAGAGATAGGCTTATTTTTGAAAGTCACTTTCGATCGTTGTTTGTCTTGTTGCGAGTCCTTGGAATTGCCATTTCCTCGTATGAATTGTCCTTTCACCTTTTGGAGTTCGACACGGTGTAGTGCTTCCCATTGGTTCATTCCTTTTGCACGCTTCGGGGTGAGCACTCCGAGAAAGGTGGTATGGAGATATTACTTGTTTAAGTAATTCTCTTGATTTAGTCAACGGATCTTTTAAGTTATCTCGACTTGACCGCATTTCTTTGCTTTCCCCGGGTGACTTAGAGTCGACTTCCAATCATTGGATGACTCTTGTCACTTCAACTTGAGACTTGGCTTTTCTCGAGTTGACTTGACCGATCTCCACTCAGTGCATCTCGGCTACTTCTTCATAGAGTTCCCGTCTACTCTTCTTTGCCATACTCAAATTGTCTCGCAAGCGAGTCTTCCTTCTAGTCTTGATTGTCTTCTTGCATGTTAGGCGTAGGCGACTTTAACTCGGCTTGGCCAACTCTATTTATTACAATGCATTTTACAACAAGAATTGGGGTGCCAACTTCCTATTCTAAGTTTTACATGGCATTCATCAAAATCTAAACAATAAATTTCCTAACACGATTCTAGCCACCAAAAATTCGCCACATCCTTTCTAAGCACCATATCAATGCATGTACATGCACTGCTCTTGCACCATTCGAATTGTTGATAACAGATGCGTCCACATTGCATTTTAAGAATGGAAAAATAGGCTTCATCCAATGGTTATCACTAGGCTCTGTTTCAACAGATTGAACATTACCACTCCATTTACATGCATTAGCCCCTTTCCACTCACTTAAAACACATTTAGCTGCTATAATTGTTTGGGTAGGTGACATATGCTTTTTATCCCACAACTCGGAATTCCGTTGCCTCCACAAACTCCATAGAACCATAGCCAACCTCTCAATAATAGCATCTTCTACAGTACAAACCAGCTTCTCCAAAAATTCTGTAAAAGATTCCACTTCAGCCATATAATCATGAATAACACTCTTCAGCCCACAAATTTCCCAACACTCATCAGCAAATTCGCAAGTTAAAAACAGATGCCAACAATTCTCTAACTCCTTTTGACAGATAACACAACACTGATCAACCAAAATATTTTTCTTTGATAGATTAATTCTTGTAGGCAAACAGTCTCTACTCAAACGCCACATAAAGTGTTTTAACTTTTGGTAGAATTTGAAATGACCAAATATTTTCCACCCAACTCCTCCTATGATTTTGATTACTGGTCATCAAATTCACAGCAATCCGATACCCACTTTTAACTGAATACTTTCCTCTCTTCTCAAAATGCCAAACCAAGGTATCTTCCATAGCTCCTTGAGTCAGTGGTATCTTGATTATCTCTTTGACATCTCTTTGTGACAGAATAAATCTTGATTAATTCCTCATCCCACACAACACATCCTGGTATAAATAAATCATGTACCTTGAGATGTTGTAATTCCATATTAACAGGAGTTTCTATATGGGAATTAGCACCATCTCGCACCAAGGGTCGACCCAAACTCGATTTTCTCTCCATTACCAATCCTCCATCTAGCACCTTTTTTAAGCATTGTTTGGGAATACCAAATGCTTCTCTAAGTGAAGCTAGGATTACTTCCTAACTTCGCACTTAAAAATCCCCTCTAGGAAAATATTTGGCTTTGATAATCTTACAAATCAAAGCATTTGGATCTTCTGAAACTTCCAACCTCGTTTCCCTAACATTGCAAATTAAAACATGATAGATTTTGGAAACCCAATACCCCAAACTCTTTTCTATCACACACCCTTTTCCAACTCATCCAATTAATTCCCTTCGCTTTATCCTTATTTGATCCCCACTAAAAAGAATTCATCATCTTTTCCAATTCATCAAGCGCAAAAGTAGGAAGCATAAAAACACTCATAAAATAAGTTGGAATAGATTGAGCAACGGATTTAAGTAATACCTCTTTTCCTGCTCGTGATAAATTTTTCCATGCCAACTTTGAATACACTTCCAAACTCTATCCTTAATGTGTTGGAAAATAGATATTTTGTTCCTCCCAATTAAAGAAAGCGACCCAGTATTTCCCGTATTAGTCTGTTTGCCATACTCCAAGTGAATTGGATATCGCATCCTTGCTTTCTGTTGAGTCGATTATTACTCGAGAAAACACCAAATTTTCCAAAGTTAACGGTCGACCGATGCCATCTTATACAACTCTAGCAACTCCTTCATTTTATCACATTCTTCATTAGTTGCCCAAAAAAATGGAAGACTATCATCGTGAAAAATAGATGGGAGATCGATGGTGCACGTCTACAAATCTGTTCCCATGAATGAGTCCCCTATTTTCAAAGATCTCTAATAAGCAAAGAAAGCCCTTCCGCACAAATTATAAACAAATAAGGAGATAGCGGATCACCTTGTCTTAACCTCTTTCTCATTTGAATAGGATCAACAAATTTGTTATTAACCCCATAAAATATTTAATCTGTTGTGACGCACAACATAATCCATTTAATCCACTTCTCATGAAAACCCCTCCTCATCATACCCCTCAAAATTCCCAATTGATACTATCATACACCTTACTAATATCAATTTTTAGAGCCACATCCCCTTCATGTCTTCTAGTATTTCTTTTCATGTCGTGAATAATCTCAAAGGCAATCAAAATATTGTCCGAATCGACCTCTCGGGGACAAACGCCCATCGGCTATTAGAAATGATGGAGGGTAAAACGCTTTTAAGCCGATTAGCCAAAACTTTTGCTAAAATTTTATAAACAACATTACTTGAGCGAGATAGGCCTCCAATCTTTCAATGTTTCTGGATTCTCCTTTTTTGGGATCAAAACCACATTTGTATCATTTAACGAATCCGGGAATTCACCACATTCCAACTAGCGAGAGCACGATTTATACACCTCCTCCCCCAATAGAACCCAAAATTTTTGAAAAACGCTGGATTAAAACCATCCGGACACGGAGATTTATCCGGTGCATTTGTTTAATCGCTTGGTAAATTCCGCCATCTTGAAAAGCTCAGTTAAAAATTTGTTCTGATCTTCACTAACCCGCTTCTGCACTACATTCAAGACTGGTTCTATCGTACAATCAACTTCATCAAACAGCCTTGTGTAGTAATCATAAACCACCCTGCACATACCAGCTGGATCTTCATGCCATACCCTATCATGATCTTGAAGTCTTTCCATTCTATTATTACTTTTCCTATTTGATGTCGAACGATGAAAAAATCGTGTGTTACTATTACCCTCTTTAAGCCAATGGGTTTTGGCTCTTTGTTTCCAATACATCTCTTCTTGGAGCAATAAAGTGGCTAATTTGGCTCGCGTATCTTCGAATAGTTCCAAATCATTTTCATCTTCTTGGAGCTGGATTTTATTTAAAATACAATGGCAATTGGTGATTTCATCTCGAATGCATCTATCATGTTTCCGTCCCCACCCTTCAAGCCGTTGAGCACATATTTTTAGTCTATAGGATATATCCATACCAATTGTCGAACTCTATGCCCTCTCAACGGTACTAGTAAGCCCTTCTATCTCCAGCCACCTATTTTTGAAGCGAAAACGGTGAACACTTTGTCTTTTTTGAACCACATATGTCTCCAAAATTATGGGAGAGTGATCTGAAATTGGAGTAATTCCATTTTTTAACACAGCATACACCACGAAGGGGACGCCATAGCTCTGTCTATACGTTCTTCCACATCATTTGATGTACCTCGACCTCTATTCCACGTAAAAGGATATCCAATTAAAGGAATATCTTGAAGATTACAATCCATGATTGCATCTCTAAAATCCTGAAATAACCAACTCAGATGTTCAACATAGCCTTTTTTATCTTCCGGATTAAACATATCGTTGAAATCTCCAATACAACACCAAGGTTGGTTAGAAAGGGCATGAAGATTTCTCAATAGATTCCAAGATGCCCTACGATTATTTCTATCCGGGTTACCATAAAAACCAGTCAATCTCCAAACTCCCACTTTATTATCTGTAACCTCCAAATCAATACAATTATTGGAAATTTTTTTAACATCAACCAAATTAACATACCTCCATAAAACAGCAATACCACCACTTCTGCCAATACGATCGACAACAAAACAACCTTCAAATTGTAGACTTCTTTTAACTTCCTCTACCTTATTTCCATGAGCTAAGGTTTCAAAAAGGAAGATAATATTGGGCCTATGAGCCCGTACGAGCTCTCACAGAACTGGAATTGCCTTAGGATGACCCAATCCCCAGCAATTCCAACTTAAGATACTCATTGAGACCCGCCGTTAAAAAAT
The DNA here is from genome assembly GCA_016081115.2 of Rehmannia glutinosa. Lineage (NCBI taxonomy): Eukaryota > Viridiplantae > Streptophyta > Magnoliopsida > Lamiales > Orobanchaceae > Rehmannia > Rehmannia glutinosa. The sequence goes on along the minus strand of CM071937.1, from coordinate 36,926,903 downwards.
TAGACACATCTCTGAGTGCAATTCTGTTGTCATCCCTTTCTTCTGTTTGACCCTCCTCCCCAACATCATGACTGTTTTGGGCTATCTCACCTTCAGGCCCACGTCTACGTTTTCGATCCTCATTTAATTCGAGGCCCAATGACTTATTCTCCATATCTGGCAAATTTTTGGAAGTTTCTTTTCCCGCTGAATTACACATAACTCCATTACCGTTACGGTTTTTTGAATTCTCCCCTGGGAATCCGCATAACCGTCCCTGTATTATAGGAAAACTCCTGATTTGGTGTGAAATTCAAATCCGCCATTGGATTCGTTCGAATATTGAATTCACCAGCCGGATTATTTTCCGATGGACAATCATCAGCCGAAGGGGAACCGTCAGCATCATCTCTTAACCATTTCTCACCTTCCCGGTTTCCGTATTTTTTGTTCGGAGCTCTAAGCCATAATCCCCATTCTTTTTGAATATTTTCCTCTAGAGTCAATAAACGTGTTTCACAAAATCATTCTCCATGTCCCATCAAACCACAAATAAAGCAGAAAACACCGAGACGTCCATACTTGAATTTGATAATAGTCCAATCTCCCGCTTGGCATCTAATTTTCTTGAAGCGTTTTAGCGGAATTCGGACATCAATTTCTACCATGATACGCATATAGGTTCTCCATATTGCCGAATTGTTATTACCATCATATTCTAAGAAGTTACCCACAAAATTTTCGAGTTGTTTCCCGACATTCTCCCTCATATAACCAACTGGCAGATCATAAATTTGAATCCAAAATGGAACCGAGAATAGAGGTAATGAAGAGGGGACGTCACCTGTTTTAATTCTGTGAAGAATTAATAGATAATTGTCAAAGAACCAAGGCCCCTCATCCAATACTCTTTTCAAATCCGCTACATGGAAGAATCTAAACAAAAAACGTTGGTTACCAATTTCCCGAATATTAATTCTACGATTTGGACGCCAAACATTCGCTAGACGATTCTTCATGATTAAGAAATTGATACTTCTATCTGTCAAAAAATGACCCAGGAGGCATAACTCGAAATCCTCCTTTGTTGACTCATTTTCTCCTTCCTCCAAGATAAATCCTTCATCTTCTTCATCACGAAGAGAAAGTTATGCTATATTTGGTTCCATTGGCACTAAATCAAATTTCACAAGAAATGAGATTAAGACTCACAAGATTGAACAAAGACACTCTAAACTCTCGACAGATGAGAGGTGGAACTAAACGCTCTCGACAGATGAGAGAATATTTCTTATTAAATATATATTTGTTCAATAAGATTTAGTATTTATAAGTTAATTTTTCCTAATAACTTTAGCCAACACCGAAAAAAGGCCCTAAGTTTAATCGAGGAGAAAATGATATAAAAATTAACAAGAACTTATCTCGTAAAATCATGTTCGTATGAAACAATAAATTATGATGATGCCTACAGAATATTAGTCAAACTAATCATAATTATTGGGATCACCATTCATTAAATCATCCCCATTTATTTGTCAAAGAAAATTAAATAACAGGAAGCATGCGATTTTCCATCTTCAATGATAGAGATGTCCGTGTAAATGTGCTAAAATATCATTTAATATTGATGTTATCGACCCTTTCTAATGTGGCCACGTCAATCAATCTTTTTCAAAAATAAGAAATTTTTAAAAATTTGAGCGTTAAAATTATAATTGTAATTTAATTTTTGTTTAACTAACAATAAAATAAGCATGTAAAACTAAATGATCGATACAAAAATATTTGTAAATATTAATTTAAAAGAAAATACAAAATAGTAATTCTTTAATTTACTATTCATTACAATTAGATCAATCAAAACCAAAAATTGAATTGATTTTAAAAAAAAATGACTTATATTTTTTTTCTACCTCATTTAAACTTATTTAAAAAAATTTATGTTTACTAAATTCAATCAAATTTACCGAACTACAAAACTCAATGGAATTAATAAGAAAATAGACCCTTGAATTGTTACTTAGACACTATATTATAGGGATATGGACACAATTGTGCCCCACACCGAAAAAAGGACACTTGTTTACGCTCGTGGGCTTTTTTCTGACTTTTTTACGCTCCCGCTTTTTTTTGGGATATTTTTATGCTCTTGCCAATTTTTCCAAATTTTTTTATGTTATTGTTTCATGATTGTTTCAAACATGTTTCATCTAATAAAATTTCAGTGAAAAACAATTTCTCTCTCATTAAATAATCAATTTTATACTCGAAATATTGACAATCAAGAAATATAGACATAAAACAACAATTTGAAAAAAAAAATACATTGAAAATAATATGGAAACACCACATGACATAATTTAATTTTTGTTCCAAAGCATGGAAAACGTCGAAAACATGGAAATAACTAAGAAACAACAGATAAACATTGGTTCTTGTGAGACCATTTCATGCGGTGAGACCGTAGAGACTAATCTGGACCATTATAATAATTCAATAGACGGTTGAGATTGAGGCATTAAATCTGATACTAATTTTTAATCCTAAATCAATAAGGGATAAAATCGACCAATTCAATTTTGTGAAATTTGGAAAGTGGCGTAAATCTCCTAAGAATAAGGGACCAAATATTGCATAACAAACTTCACGTTAATCTTTTCCTTAAAAAACTCCTTAATTAAAAAACTCCTTAATTAATATTTTCATGCACCAATGTTATTTTTTTGGTGCAAATATGGACATTGCCGATTAATTAATTTATAATCTTTTCATCACACCACATATATATATATATATATATATATGTTTATTCATCAAGAATTGGTTAGATTAATATGTTGCATATATAGTTTATCTTCATGATAAAAAATCTATTGTTTAGATCAATGAGTTTGTTTTAATCGTTCATGCGTCACTAATTCAATATATATGCAAAATTCTACATCTATTTATACGTAAAAAATCGTAAAAAAGTTTTATAATAGGCATCACTGATTTAACTTATGCGACAACAATTATCTATTTATGCATCAACAGAAATCTATTTATGCATCAATAATTTAACTTATTACATAGCAAAAAATAAGCTATTTATGCATCAATAATCTAACTTATTACATGCCTAACTAATTTTTCGACATGCACCAACTATTACCTATTTATGCAGCTAAATTAACCTTATTTATGCATCACTAATTTAAGCTTATAACATAGCGAAAGTATAAATCTGTAATTTACTTAAGCACCAACTATTACTTATTTATGCAGCAATAATCATCTATTTATGCATGATACATAAGCAAATATTAAAAAACCATGAACTCAAATACTAAATAAATGCCTTTCAAAATTATAAAATATCAAAATCGGTCAGTCAAACATAAACTAGTTGATAAAAAACATCAACCCATTCTAATTTACCAGGAAAAAAAAGGAATTAAGTCTAGCAATTTCAGGTTCCAATCCGAAAAAAAAGGAATTCAACAATTACAAGTTCCAAATCCAAAAAAACATAAAAATCAATTCAATAATTTTAAGCTCTAAATCCAAAACAACATAAAAACCCAGCTACACAATATTTTTTCCAGTTAGAAACCTCCTTGCTTCCCCGCCGTCTTGTCAGCAGACTTGCCTCCCTTCAACCATTTAGACCCAAAACTACCCTTCGCCTCGCCACCATCGTTACCACCTATCGAAAGTCGCCTCTTTTGTTTAGACTTAGCCATATGTGTCAATCTAATTGTCTTACCGTGCCCCTGAAAAAAGAATGCATATATAAGTCAATAATGTTGTATGTATAGTGCATGTCTGATGCATGGCTCATAAACATAACAATTAAGACCAAAATACCTAACATGTAGAACCATTAAAAAGGTATTATCTATGCACTGAACATGGTCTATAGATACATTAATGTAAACTGAAACCTAAAAATACCGAAAAATACAAATGCACTTTTTATACTAAATATGCGATATATATTAACTAATTATGCAACAAATCATATAGAAATGCACTAAAACTGTAATAGAATATATAAAGATAAAAGCCTGTAAACCTAAAAATACCGGAATATACAAATACATTTTTTTATACTAAATATGCGATATATATTAACTAAATATGCAACAAATCTATCTGAGACCGAATCATACATTAAAACAAATTACAAAACCCCCTGCCACCCCTTCCATTTTTCACTCAACAGACACATAGCCCTAACATCTTAAACCAAAATACAAGAAACAGAAACACACCCAAAAATCTCCCGCTTATATAACGCATCGACGACACCACCAAAAAATCGAAGGGGATGTAGAAACTAATCAACGAGAAAAATATAAAGCTTAAATGAAATCCTTAAAAAAATCAAATAATTTTTCAACAATATTGTTTTAGAACCACATGCAAAAAGAAATCAAAAAAAAGTCAAAACATTTCCTAATAATATCTTGTCAAATAAAATCAACCATATAAATATATACCTCTTTATTGAGAAATTTTCAGGAAATTTTTTAAAACCACATGCAAACCATTGCGCATAGAACTGGGGAAAAAGTGGGAAACTCATCAAAAAACATACATCTTACACGGATTTTCTCCCTCTTCGAATACAAAATCGGTTGAATTTTTTTCCCACTTTTCCAAGGGTTTCAAGCTTTGTGACGTTTCTTGCAGAGTTCTGGAGTTGAGGAGACGTGAGAGGAGTTATGGAAAATAATCACACCCAAGAATCTCGGTCCGGATACCAATCCACTTTAATAGATATGATATAAAAATTACAATCCTATCCTTATTTACAATGACCGGCCATAAAGTCCAATTACAAATCTATCCTTGTAACTGATTATTGTCTATTCATTTACCTTAATTAAATAGATTAATCATAACCGTTCAAAGATAAAAATAAACGGACCAAATCGGTCCCTCTGATCTCACCACGACATATTGGTCGCATTTGAACTAATATATATATATATATATATATATATAACCCAAAACAAGTGAAGCGATATAAAATAGACCACATAAACAAAAATAGCTTAAAAGTAGGTTAAACTACATGAAACATCGAAAACTACATTAGAAACAACAAAGAAACATCGAACAACATTAAAAACAATATAAAACAACCCGAAACAACATAAACAATATAGAAAACACCACATCAATAAAAATATATTAAAAATAGGTAACATTGCATTGAGGCATTGAAAATTATATGGAAACGACAAAGAAATATCGAGAATAATATTAAAAATATTATAGAAAACAACCGAAAGCAACATAAATAATATATAAAACAACACATGAACAAAAAGACCGTAAAAATAATCAAAATCAGATGAAACATGAAACAACAACGAGACAACATAAAACAATAAAAACAAATATAAACAACATCAAAACAATAAAATAACATATAAAGCAATACATGAACAACAAAAATCGGAAAAGACATAAAAATAACCAAAAATTATGTAAGAGCGTAAAAAGTCAAGAAAAGTTAATGGAGTGGAGCGTAAAAAATGGGGCAAGTGCGATAATTTCTCTATATTATATATAAATACTTAGTGGAAGCTCATGTGGACCTCTTCATTTTTATAGGCAAAGGGACCGGCTATTTTGGTCTGACCCATTTGGACCTAAAAGTTGGCCCGACCAAGGTTGCTCTAGCATGTTTTATGTGTATTTTTAAGGCGTGGGCCGTGTCCGGCTCTAAAATAGCGATCAAGTGAAATTTTAGCCCGACATAACCATGCTTGATTTTTTTCCTTTAGCCCAATGGCCAACACCAAATCAGCTTAGTTAGAGATGTAACTCTAATCCTCGAGTTGACACGAGCTCAATTAAAGAGTCTATTGTGGGTGCTCTTAAACTTTATGTGTAATTTTTTATTGAGGAGATTAATTGAAGTCCATGACTCCATGCTATGGTTAAGCTTGTCCTACATTTCGGATGGAGTTTTAGGAAAAAATTAAAAATAATGTAAATTGTGTTTGAATGAGAAATAAAAATATAATGATTATATCTAATATATATTGAAATGTGGATATATTTTGATTTTCCAAGAATAATATGTAGAAGTGAAATAAAAGTCTGCAGTTGATTTGACCCTCTTTTTTCTGAAAAAGTATTATAAATATATGTTGAAAAGGTAGTAAAACAAATCAGTGTATTCTTACTTGGGTCGGGTCACTCATCGGGTTTGTCAAAGATCCAAATTCAGCCCAAACTCCAAATTACAGAAGCCGAATTATCTTGCCCCCTTCTTCTATTTCCTTCGCAACCCCAATCTCTGTTGAACCCATGGCCGGAATTTTTCTTTCTGCAATTGCAGGTAACTTTCTTTTCTTTTTCACTTTCATACACCTGCTATGAACACACACGAATCTTTATTTATAGAAATGCTTCACACAGGTATTTTTCAGGATTTCAGTTATATTTTCTTTGAACGAGAATCAATCATTGAGTTCCATCTGAGCAGAGTTCAATAAAATGGCTGCCGTTTTAAGGAAAACTCAACAAATAAGATCCATTTTTGCAAAGCGCCCAAAAACCCTAATTTTTTGTCTTTCCTTAAACCCCTGCAAAACCCTCAAACCCCACAAGAACCTTTTTCGACCAAGTCCTCAAATTTCCCCGAATACGAAATGCCTTCGGTAACATGGGGCGTAATCCAAGGCCGAAAGGAGAAGCTCGTATCCAGGGTCATAATTTGTGATTACTTGAAATCCATAGGCATTGTCCCTGATGAACTAGAGGAACTTGAATTGCCATCCACCGTAGACGTAATGCGCGAGCGTGTCGAGTTTTTGCAGAAAATAGGTCTAACTATAGATGATATTAATGAGTACCCCTTAATGCTAGGCTGTAGCGTGCGCAAGAACATCATTCCTGTGTTAGGTTACTTAGAAAAAATTGGAATTCAAGGGCGAGAATGGGTGAATTCGTGAAGAATTATCCACAATGTCTCCACACGAGCGTTGTGGTCGAGCTTGTGCCGGTCGTTAGGTTTTTACGGGGGCTTGATGTGGAGAAACAAGATATTGGTTACGTGTTGATGAAATACCCGGAGTTGTTAGGGTTTAAGCTCGAGGGGACTATGAGTACTTCTGTTGCGTACTTAATTAGCATAGGGGTTAATCCGAGGGACATTGGCCCGATGGTGACTCAGTATCCGTATATCTTGGGAATGAGAGTCGGGACAATGATAAAACCGCTCGTGGATTATTTGGTCTCGCTAGGCTTGCCTAAGAAGATTTTGGCCAGAATGTTCGAGAAAAGGGCGTATATTCTTGGATATGATCTCAAAGAGACCGTGAAACCAAATGTGGATTGTTTGATAAGTTTCGGTATTAGGAAGGAAGTAATCGCCTCGGTTATCGCACAATATCCACAAATTCTTGGATTGCCTCTGAAAGCTAAATTATCTTCGCAACAATACTTTTTCAACTTGAAGCTCAAGATCGATCCCGATGGATTTGCGCGTGTTATAGAGAGGATGCCACAAATCGTTAGCCTCAACCAAAATGTTATCATGAAACCAGTTGATTTTCTACTTGGGGGGTATTTCTTCGGATGACGTGGCGAAAATGGTCGTTAAGTGTCCTCAATTAGTTGCTCTTCAAGTTGGGCTCATGAAAAATAGTTACTATTTTTCAAGAGTGAAATGGGCAGACCGGTTAAAGAAATTGTCGAGTTTCCTGATTATTTTACTTACAGCTTAGAATCACGGATCAAACCACGGTACCAGAGATTACAGAGTAAGGGGATTAGATGTTCGTTGGCGTGGTTTCTTAATTGTAGTGATCATAGGTTTGAAGAAAGACTTCAAGGTGCATATATTGAGGCAGAGAGCTCTGGTCCGTCGTTTTTCGATGGGCGGAAAGTTACAGTTACCTGGGGCTGATATTGTGTCGGAAGAGGAGGATGAGAGTGATGATGAAATACTTTACAGGCGTACTGTTTCTTTATAGTAAAATGTGTATGTCGAATCCTACTGTATTTGTTTCTGATTTACAATGATATCAATATGATTGGAGATTTTTCATCTTTTACAAACGATATCTGCAGATAAAATCTTTACCATGTGAAATACTTGTTGTGTTTCATAGCAGAAATTGTGTATTTTGATTCATACGAGCAAAAAGTGAAGCTAGATAATTATCCGTTAAGTTTTTTAAAATATGAAGAAAGATATGGACTGCTTTGCTTCAGCTTTTCGCTTCAATATATAATTTCTATGTTTTATGTTTGTGCTGGAAGGTATTTTATTTATCTTCTTTTGCATGAATGTATTATAACAGTATAAGGTTTTTTAAGGTGCTTAAGTCTTCGAGTTGTGTCTCTATCCTAGTTTTCACTGAGCTGAAGAAAATTCCTGGGATTGGGAAATGATTCTGGCTAAAATAGCGAAGAATTTATGATAATATACATGAAATTTCTTAGTATTTTAAAATAAAAATCATTGAGGTTTGGGTATTTATGGAAAAAAACCCAGAAAAGTTTCAGATAACACTTTGAGGTTTGGTTCCCTCTTATATTTTAGTCCCTTCATTAGAAAGGAAAAAAAAACAATTCAAACACCCCTTTACAATTGTAAAATTATTACAATTGCTCCTTTTCATTTAAAGATGGAATTAAACCTCAAATGGGTTTCTCTAATTTTGAATTTTTTTCTGGATTTTCTGTAACCCAAACGTCAATGTGTTTGTTTTTTTAAGTTATCTTTATTTTCTTTTGTAAATTTGGAAGGAAGAGTTTCATTTCACCAAATATTGTATGTAATGTTTGTTTATCTTTGTCAATGTTATCAAGAAATTCCGAGTTTAACCACACTGACACATGGCAGAATTCTAACAAGCTTTTAAACTTTGGGGATGCATTCGAAGATATTTATTTCGGAGATATCATTACAAGCTGACTCAAATATATGGGTACCACCGATTTATGGGAAGGGTGATTCGAGGGGTTGATAGTTGACTTTTGATGAAGTTGGGTTGAAGTTGGGTATAAAGGTGTAAAGGAATTGAGTAGAACCAAATATAATATTTATTCGGATTTTTATCAAACTTCAAAAATTATGTTTGAATTTGATTTGGTTATTAGTCTAGTCAAGCTTTTGCGAGCACAACATTGAATTGAGCTTGAATAGATTGATATTTTTACACATTTTATTATTATTTTTACTTGCGAGTTGAGCTCGGCGGGCCTCTAAATTTATCGAATGAAAAAATGTGTACAAACTTGATACGTTTGAGATGCTAAAAGTCCTTCTTCCAACAGATGGGGTTCAATAGCTGCTGCGGCGAATAAGATATTATACTGAGGATATGAATAATGATTTAGTATTTTATTATTTATAAACCAGATACTTGTTTAGCAAATTACCCCGATTATATGATGTTAACATTTTAAGAATTAATAGCACGAATATTATAAAAGTAAATATGCAAATATGTTTGATCAAATATCAAGACAGGTTTCTGTAAGAAAATAATAAAAGAAGCAAACTCGGGAAGGAGCAGAACTCTGCAGAAGGGTTTGCTCACAGGCAGAATCACATGTACTATATGCATAAGTTTCATCTATACACAAAAATAAAAAGTTGTTACATTTCCATATGTAAGAATACTAGTTCTGAAGAATATCTCAAACACAGAAATATACTATGAAAATTATGTAAATGACCCTATGAATTGCATTTTCAGTAAGCTAACAAAAAAAAATGTGTACAAACTACAAAGTGTGCTGATTATGATCTCATAACTTACTGCAATATTTTATTGAAGGTGTTTGGATAGCATCTGTCCCACATTATTTGGAAAGGTACTTTTCGACTAAGTTCTGAACTAAAATTTTCCAGTTTTGTAAATTATAAATGCCATCAAGAATGAAATTTAAAATTTAGCAATGGCATATGCAGGTAAGTTTCAGCTGACAGGGAGTTCAAATCTTCCCAGTCATCATCAACATCCATCTTCGAGAGTAACGGTCAACCATTTCGTCACTGATCGATTCTACCTTAGAGGGCTCCCACTGCAAAATCACGAGGAAGAGGAAAAGAAAGTCCAGCTGAATATACTTGATTCATTTTATTACACTTGATTTTTTTTTTTTTTGAGGAAGTATTACACTTGATGACAAGTCTATAATAAGAAGGATAAATTACAAAAGTTACCCCTGAGGTTTAGCCTAATTACCCAAAAAAAAAAGTAGTTGTCTTTCAACATTACAAGTACCCTTTATAGTATTACAAATACCCCATTGAGATTTATATATGCTTAACAAAATACCCTCTCTTGAGGATGCATTTTGTAGAAACAAGTATCAATGGAGTATTTGTAATTTTGAATGATGACTGGGTTTTTTTTTTTGTAATTAGACTGAACCTCAAGAGTATTTTTGTAATTAACAATATTTAGAAATATATACGAATGCTGGTGCACCTTTGGATTCCTATCTTTGTCCAACAGTATAGCTCTGCAACCCTGATTTCGGAATAGGCTTTAGACATTTATGAATGAGCAAACAGAAGATTACAAGTTTGAGTTGGTTTTTTTGTACCTTAACGAAATCCTTGCTAATTTCTCCGCGCATCACATGACAACCCATTCTGAACTCTCCGGGCAAGGCATTTATCAATGCCCTGGAACCTCCTTCTCTAATCTGGAAAGAATATGAGAAATATTCTAATGCTTGGAACTTTTACTCTTAGAAAGTCAGATTCAATTCCTAATTTCTAGAGTCTTTTGCAACATAACAGTTAGGCTGGATTGCTTGTAAAAAAAAGGGTAAATTTTCGCTAGAGAATTGTTTTAATATGCGATTGCTTGTGAATATATATATATATATATATATTTTGGAACATCTCAAAATAACAAAATCGAATTACTGCAACGTGAGAAAAGGATAACATTCAGTAATACAACCACAATAATCCTTCACAATGTAAAACAAAATCTATATAATGAGCTAATTTTAACTCAAATGAGTCTGTTACCCCAAATTTGCAAAAATTAAAACAACAAAAACAAGCTTAAAGAACCTCTAATCAAACAAACTGAATCCCATGTCATCGTCACTCTCCTCATTTGGCTCTTCCTTCTTCTCCTCAACGGCGGGGGCAGCTGCGGCAGCGGCGCCACCGGAAGTGCCTCCGGTGGAAGCAGCAACTGCGACGGCGGCACCACCACCAGAGCCGACGTTCATGACGAGATCCTCAATGTTCCTCTTCTCGCAAAGCTTAGCAAAGAGACTTGGCCAATACGACTCCACCGTCAAATTCGCCGCCTTCACCAGTGTCGCTATTTTCTCCGCAGTGACGGCGATGCCATCATCGTGAAGAATCAAAGAAGCATAGGTGCAAGCAAGCTCTCCAACCGACATTTTTCCCTTTCTACACAGAGACGAGATAGAAGTCGAGGGTTCCTGCTGCCGGCTGCTGAATTTATATATATTTTTTTTTTAAATACACTACTCAGTCACTCTCATTTTTCAATCACTTATCACATCTAATAATAATTTCACCAGAAAAATATCACATCAAACTATTATCATTACACTTTCCTATCATAATTACACTATTCACTCTCAATTACTTTCCCAATCACCAATAAATATCACATCATATCATTATTTTACTAAAAGAGTCATCATCAATTTTCATCATTACATTTTCATCTTATATCTAATTATACTCTCAAAATTCATTCTCATCTTTTTCAAACAATTATTTTACATTATTCTCTTCAAAAATAAAAAAGAACGGAATGAAAGGCCAAACAATTACATCCTTAGCCTTTCATGTTTCTATCACAAATGCCAGCTATGGTTCTCTCAACTACACCCATCCATGTATAGTGCGCAAGCAAAATAAATAAAAAAGAAGAAGAAAGAAGAAGAAGAAGCAGAAGAAGACATGCAATGCCTCAAAACTCCGGCCTGAGTTATTTAGTTTTGACAAATCTAAGAACCAGGATCAACTGGACAAGCAGATTCATGATAATCCTTTAATGATCAGCCTAATCCACACAAATAATTCGACCAAAACAGACTTAAGTTTTGTCCCTAGTTTATCTATGCTAATATATGCTGATATGGTATTATCGCTGATTATCAGAATGATCTTGAGCATGCTAGGCAAGAAACACATTAATTTTGTATGGTTGACTTTAGAATATGACAGCTAACGTTATCCTCAAGTTCAAATAATTAGAACTCAAGTAAGCAAGTTCTTGAAGGTATCTTGAAAACAAACTATATTATCAAAAACATTTTAGCCAGATATGTGAATAAATATTTGTTTCACTACCCTTACCTAATTTAGATTAACGAGTCAATTGAGGAGGATTCAAGTTAAAGCCCCAAAGACGTGAAAAATGAAATTTCAAACAGAGAAAATTGCTTCTAACAGGCTCAAATGGTGAAACTAACAATGCGGACCGATCCATACTGATCTAAGAGAGATTTTAAGGCTCATAGGGGATGCTTTCTTCAATGACTGAATTGTGGAAGAGATCCAATCATCGTTCTTCTCAGCATCCTCCCTCTCCTAAAAATGCAAAAGCGAAAAAATCATCAGAAACCGTAAAAATGTAAAACTTGCGGGCAAGAAGCACCAGGCAAAACTGAAATAATCTCTTCAATCATTCTTACAAGGGTTGCTATAATCTCTTCAATCGATCATCGGGAGAAACATTTATTAATGATGTCCAACTTGCAGGTATAGTCAAAGGAGAATGAGGGTGGAAACTAGGTGCATGGCCAGATTACAAGCTCAAATGCAGAGCACACAAAGGAACATCCTATATAAATTAATGATGAGACTAGCCAGCATGGTTGTCTAACATGTCTGATTAATGTGAAGAAAATAAATACATATGCACATAGGGTCTATGGGATGCGTGCTTGCGTTGAACAAGGGAACAAAAGCAAAGATGGAGTACTGATACTTTTTTGTCGGGCGTATAAAATCAGTAATTTATTCAAAAACCAAATGCAGACGAGTGTACAAAGCAACAAGATAATCAAACACCCAGTTAAGTATGAGGATCATTTTTGCAGATGTGAAAATACAACAACAATATGTGAGAGCTAAATATCATTATTTATAGCCAGTCACTCTACGGTAGAGATGAATATTATGATTGCTGATATCAACTGTATTAAAAAGAAAATTTAAAAGGCCTCCCAGTTTTAGGGAGTAAAACACCGGACGAGAAACTTCAAGATGAAGTAAGAAATTTCATAATGGTAGCAAGAATGCATACAACCTTAATTGCCTAACCATTTTTTCCCAAAATGAAGGTGTTCAAGTTACCGTTTTTAATGAGGTAGCTCTTCCTAAGCCAACAAATACTAAAAAACCTACTGCGCAGAACTCAAGAGTTATTTTACCTGTGGTAAGCGCCATTCTTTTTCAAATTTGGTATCTGTGAGAATCCATCAATAATAGAAGGGATAACATCTGGAACACTTGAATCTGCTTTAACAAGTGCTTCTTCTAACATTGGCAATCTCTGTCCAACAATAGAAGCATATTTAAAATAATCAAATATGTTCAATGTTCTCCATCGCAAATATGTTCAATGTTCTCCATCGCAAATATGTTTTCCAACTATACTAAATGTTAGTGATAATTTTGAGCATTGGTCCATGTTGAAAGATGATTGTAAAAGAGAAAATATAAAACTGAAATATAATGCTTGCATATTTTATGAAGGTCACAGAGCTACGGTATATATACACCAAGTTGCTGCTTCTAGAAACCTCAACTAACCAACTAACTTCTCAACAAACTCCTAACTAACTAACTGTACATCTAACAGCTTAATGTAACAGTATCTTCAATAGTCCATGGAGTAGCACACCCCAAAAAAAAAAAGAGAAGAACAAAAAGGAAAAGAAGTGGATTCTTGGAGAACTTCAGAAACCCAGTTTAGTCTATATGCTACTGTTTAGAAAATCTCGTAAAATAGTTGCTTCTGCATTTGAGAACCTCTCAAAAGCGAGTACTAAATCTGGTATGTGGTGCACATTGGAAGCTCTATACAGTATGATATTTCTCTCAAAATCTCAATGAACCACAACCAGAATATTCAGCACTATTTTCTGTTGAAAAAAGAAATACATCTTATAGAAAAGACTCCGCGTCTCCCATGATTTGTAGAGGGTTATACCTCTGATTGAACAAAGTGAGTTGCCAAACCACATGCAAGCATTTCAGCACCATCCAACCTTGGACCTGTCAGACCAACATATTCTCCTGCCGGACAAAAAAACTAATTCGAAATAATGAGAAAAACCAATGATATTTCACACAAACGGTCTTTTCCAAATAAGATTAACAACAGAAGCAAAATACGAGGTCATCAATATCACAAAATAGAAGAGAAAATGTAAATATGGGCATCCAATAAGGTAACATGATACAGTTGTAAATACAGTAAGGTAAATCTGGAACAATAGGTGGTCTTCGATTTATAATTTATAGTTCCTCTTTACATGGAACACGGAATTATACAATTCCTCTTTCAATGGAACAACTATTATCTCACTTATTAATTTTGTTGGGTAATTTCAGTTCTATCTTTTCGGAACATTCTTGAATGGTTTAACTCAGTAAACTGCAGTTCTGTGTGCGTGTTCGGTTAAACAAAACAAAATTTTCTTTAAGTAGACTTGAATTCTGTTTTGTTTATATCATAATGGATGTAGGAAATTCTTTCGTCTCCACATACACACACGCATATATAAATATAGTTAGATGATACAATATGCATGCACATGCATATATATGTGATGCCAAAGATGGTCAAAGTGTATCAAGTAAAGATACAAAATTCATATAGGAAAGAAAAAGATAAATACCGAATTCTCTGTAGCAATGCGGAATCTACCATGTATTGAAGCACCTGCGCTCCTCCCATGACAATTCCATTCAGAATTGAAACCTTTGAATGTATTTGCAAAAGAACGATAAGACTCGCTCAATATTTCCAATAACAACTGCAGCAACTAAGTAACCACAAAAGATTTAAACACGAAGACTTCTCTTCCATACCAAATTTCTTCATTAAATCTCTGGTGTACTTTGTTTGACTTATGAAGGTTCCGTCCTTCAGCTGTTTAACTTGAAGTCCTAAGAAGAATGTCAGCTCTCACATCATGCTCATTTCAAATTTTGCCTTGCATGAGGTTTGAGAACTTATCACACAACTCTTTGTTTGTGGATCCAAAAATGATGTCATCCACATATATTTGAACAAGCAGTATACTCTCTCCATCTTGAATTCTGAAGAGTGTTCTGTCTACTTTGCCTTTGGTGAATCCATTGTCAGTTAGAAGTTGAGACAATGTGTCATACCATGCTCTAGGTGCTTGTTTCAATCCATATAGAGCTTTCTTGACCTTGTACACCTTATCTCTCTTCTGCTCAAAGCCTGGAGGTTGCTCAACATAGACTTCTTCTTCCAACAATCCATTTAAAAATGCACTTTTTATATCCATTTGATATACAATGAAGTTTTTGTGTGCGTCATAGGCAAGAAACATCCTTATTGCTTCTAATCTAGCAACATGAGTAAATGTTTCATCAAAATCTATTCCCTCTTCTTGGCAATACCCTTTGTCTACCAATCTTGCTTTGTTTCTTACCACAGATCCTTCTTCATTCATCTTGTTTCTGAAAACCCATTTTGTGCCAATAACATTTTGATGGATTGGTCTTTGCACCAATTCCCATACTTTGTTCCTTTCAAATTGATTCAGCTCTTCTTGCATGGCTTGAATCCAATGTGTGTCTTCCAATACTTGGGACACATCTTTTGGCTCTATTTGGGAAATAAAACAAGTGAACATTGCTTCTTGTTGATCTCTGTATCTGGTTCTTACACCATCTCTCACATTTCCAATGACTAGCTCTGGTGGATGGTCTCTCAGCCATCTCACATCGAGGTTGAAGTAAATCACCGGGTTCGATCGTCTTGCAATGTGTGTTGTCTTGAGCGACTCTATCATTATCATTATCATTCAACCGTAGATTTTCCAAATGTCTTTTGAGACTCAACTGTCTCATCTTCATCTTGATTGATTGCTCCAGGCTTTAACATAGGGACTCTTCTCGCATAGTTGGTGATTCAAACATCGCCTAACTCTTCAATATCTTCTCTATTCACATTAGGTTCATCAAAAACCACATGAATAGATTCTTCTGTGACCATAGTCCTCTTGTTCAACACTCTATAGGCTTTACTTTCAGCTGAGTATCCCAAAAAGATACCTTCATCGCTTTAGCATCAAAAGCCTTTAGATTATCTTTGCCATTGTTGTGGATAAATCATTTACATCCAAATATTCTAAAATACCTAACATTTGCTTTCTCCCCTCCATATTTCATAGGAGTCTTTGTCACCGTCTATTAATCATGCATCTATTTTGAGTATAACATGCGGTGTTTATGGCTTGACCAAAATCTTTTAAGCGATCCAATACTAACATGGTCCTTGCAGCTTCCTTGAGAGTTATGTTTCTTCTTTCGCTACTCCATTCTCATTTGTGGAGTCCTTGCCGAGATAATTCATGAGCAATACCATTTTCAACACAATACTGAGTTACTATTCCATTGACAATCTCAGTTCCTCTATCAGACCTTATCTTTATAATGGTTTGACTCTTCTCATTTTGAACTCTTCTCATCAGTTGAGGTAACTTCTGCAAGGTTTCCTTCTTTTTGCACATAAAGATTGTCCATGTGTATCTTGAATAATCATCCACCACTACTAAAGTGTATTTCTTTCCACTTATATTGGCTAGTTCAACAGGATCAAATAAATCCATATGAAACAGATGTAATATCCTCGTTGAAGATGGACAAAACTTCTCTTTAAATGATGATTTGATCCGCTTTCCCATCCGGCATGTATCACAAACACTTTCCTTCTTGACGCCCGAGTCCGGGTCCTTCTACAAGATGACTCCTTGCAAGCTTGTTGATTGTCTTGAAGTTCGAGATGACTCGGCTTCTTGTGCCATAGCCAACTTGATTCTTCGGTTGTACTTTTGCTAACAGACAAGTGCTTGGTGTGGCGATCGACCGCTACCACGTACATGTTCTTTTTGTCGGATCCTTGCAACACTATTTCATTTGATTCAAGATATCTTTAATTTGGCACACACCCATATTGAATCCAACATTATAGCCCTTGTCACGAGTTGGTGATGCTTAACAGTTGAAGTTGAGGCCTTCAACATATGCAACATCCGTGATTTCTAATCCATTTTTCTTGATGGATCGAGTGCCTCTTATTTCTCCTAGAGCTTCATTTTCTCCAAATATGACTTTTGCGCCTCTAATTTCCTTGAAATTTGATAAATTTTCTTGCTTCTGTCATGTGTCCGGAATGTGACCACTATCCATGTACCAGGTTCCTTGGCACTCAATTTGTTCCTTGAACCTTCAATCAAGAAATTAGTTTTTAGGTACCCATGCTTGTCCGGTCCCGAGGGGTTAGTCTTTGTAAGATGATCCAACCAACCTATAGCCAAATGGCTTGACTCTAAGAGGTTGCCATCTATCTCGTGCCATAATCATAACTCACTTTGGAAAATTGCTTGGGGCTTTAGGTTCATACAACTGTCTCTTTTGTCTAATATGTCCATGTGTGTGTTTTAGCAATTGCCTTCTTTTTGTAGTTGTGATATTTCTTGGTGTAGTACTTGGTGCATATATGTGTTGATGCTAGCTCTTTTTCCTTTGGAATGACCTTTGCCGAAGTTCTAGGTCTTTGCCATTAGGCTTGTATTCCATAGGTCTTTGGCTGACGATATGTCACATTATTCCAAATCGGCTTGACTTGGGTAGTTTCTACCATTCCCATCATATGTGTTTCTTTGATAAAACTTCCTGGGGTTTTTGGTAGCAGATTTTATTCTTTTTCAGAGTACTTCCTATTTGGAGTTTGTTGAGGAACTCTCACTGGATTTCTTCTCGGCTCTCCTCTCAAAGATACTCACCGGGTCTGTTTTCCTTTTTCTTTATATCCAAGGCCGCTTGTTTGTGATTGTGCTTTGGAGTGAATGTGGGTGCAACATTTGGTGTCTTGGATTTTTGAGATGCTTCATTACTTGAAGATCCTTTTTCCAAAATCACTGCGGGAGTTTGACTGTACAGAGGAATTGAATCATATGCCTGTCTTATCTCCACATAATAAGGTCATCCAATGATTTAGATGCCTTTGTAAATGATGCAATCACTTTTTTGAGATCACTTTTCCTCTTTTCTATAAAATATATCTCTGCTATTAGTTTAACATTCTCGGCCTTCATCTCTTTGTTCCCATCAGTTATATGACTTAGAGTACTCAACTCCTTAGTCACCGTGAGTTTCGCTTTTGAGTGGGCCGATTTCCTCGTTTAATAGTGTGTGAGGATTTAATGTGCTCAAAGTCTTTCATCATTTTGCCTAATGAATCATAAAGATCGGTGGGTGATGAAGTGTGTATCACAATCACTATCACTAGAATCCCAGTGAGATGAGTTAGAGTGTACCCCATCTTCTTGGTCCGTTGATCTTGTTCTTTAGCCATTAGACGGATCATTGTTTTTTCTTCTTGAAATCACTTGAGTAGTCGACCACTCTTTCTCGATTCTGTTGTTTCTTTGGACTTAGCTATCTCGGCCAGATCTCTGCGGCCCAAGATAGCCTTTTTCTTTTCCCCTGTCTTCTTTCTCTCAAGACTCTTCTTTCTTCTTCATTCCCGTATTTATTGACTATGGATATGGACAATCCAATAGCAAAGTGTTCTTTGTCTACAATTCCAACACATGTTCTCGACTCTTTCCGTTCTTGGGTTATCGGCTCTGATATTCAACCTTTTGATGCTCGGCTCTCTTGGGTGACCTATCTTCCTTGACTTGGAGGAGCCAATGTCTCTAGAGAATTCACCCTTGTTTCTTTTATAGTTCTTGTTAAAGAACTTGTTGAATCTTTTAACCATCCGGGTAATTTCCTTTTGGTCAATGGCTTCCTTGACCTCGGCTCTCTTCCTATCCTTGACTATAAGTGCGCTTGTTTTGGGTACAACTGTCTCCTCTTCATCTTTTCTTCTCACCAAATTCATAGGCTTTGAGGTCCGAGAATAGCTCATGATTGGATGTTGTTGTGAGGTTCATTGAATGTCTCAAAGCCATGACCTTCATTTCCCATTCAAATTGGAGGCTTCTCAAAATCTTCATTTACATTTCCTTCTATGTATATTCTTTCCCAAGTCTTTGATAATTCATTTGTGATTCAAGAATCGAGCATCCAAATGATCCAAAGTTTCACCGCAAGCATTTTAAAATTTTAAAATTTACGTACAACAACAGATAATTTATTTTCTTTAATTAGCTCGATCCTTCACAAATTAAAGTTAATTTATCCTGATTTGTTTTGCGGTTTGGTAAGATTTGACTTTGTTGAACATTGCTTTGTCCAAGGTTTTGTAAAGTATGTCCTTGGCCACATTGTCCAAGTTGTATCTTTTTCCGTCGATGTTTGTCCATTCAGGTCCTTGGTTTCTCAACCAGTATCGGTCTTGCTTCAAAGAAGAGCTTCTTCTCCTTCGCCATTTGCTCTCCGTACAACTGTGTTCACTTTCGATTTGCGGTGGCCCATCCTCTATCACTATCCACATTTCATCATGTAAAGCGAGATAGATGAGCACGCATAAGAATTTTCCAAACATCAAATTCCTCAATAGTGAACATAGGGATGCGTGTCAAATTTACTTCCATGGTAATAACTTTCTTTGAATAAAAGAGAGAATTTTTGAAAGAGCAAGTGTAAAAACTTCTTTGAAAGATTGGAGATCTAGTTCAAGAACTAGTGCGGAAGGCTCAATGAACCAACCGCTCCGATACCACTTGTAGGTCCCCCAAGGGGTGTGAGTAAGGTTTAGAAGGGGGGATTGAATAAACCTTACCAACTTTTCGATTTTAGTCCTTTTAAAAATATTACGAGTTAATTACACACGCTAAGTCCTGAAGGACAAATTAAGTTAGTTTGTCAAGAGAGTTAGCCACTCAACTCGATAGAGCCGTTGATAGAATAACTCATTTGTTTAGACAAACCTTAACTTGGTTGTGATGAGTTTTTCACCAAGACTTAACACCCTTGAATTTGATTTAACTTTGTTTTAACACTTGGTTTTAAGACTTTGTTATTTGTTAGTTGGATAGCAAATTATCGTGAGATATAAAGTATGTGTGTAGGAATGTAAATATCTTGAAATGTAAATGACACAAGTAATTTTATAGAGGTTCGAAGATGGGTAATTCTTCTACTCCTCTCTTCTCCAACTCCTGGAGGAATCCACTAAGTAATGATCGGAGTACAAAGTGGTTATCAATCTAGAGACAAGTCTTGATCACGCACCTGACTTGCTCCTTGGACTCGATCTGAGATGCCTTGGTCACACAAATGGCTTCTCGTCCGACTCTCGGCTTCTTCGGGCGGTTGCCTTGCTACTTGACTTACTTTCTCAAGCTTCTTGGATTTGATCACAAAGCCCTCCAATAACTTGAGATTGGTTCGACCTTGAACCTTCCTACAATCCTCCTTGGAAAGTAGACCCTTTTAATTCTTCAAAAGTTTCCTTCTGAGTTTGAAGTTGTCTTTCCTTCACGACTTGGTGTTGGATCGATTTTCTTCGAGATTTAGGCTTGAGGATTTTGCTCAATAACTTGAGAATATTGCGGATTCTGATTTGGATGTCTTTAGGTTGAGTAACCTTTTCTCAATGTGATTCCTCGGCCTTTTATAGTGAACTTTTCAAAAATCATGCTGTTGAAGAGATAGGTGATTTTCAAAAGTCACTTGTGTTCTTTGGCTTGTCTTTTCTTGATCTTGATCTGAGATGTAGACCTTTCCTCGTATTAAATGAATGTTCGATTTTTTAGGTTCGACACGGTGTAGTACTTCCCATTGGTTTATTCCTTTTGCACGCTTAAGGGTCGAGCACTTTAAGACATTGCAACATGGAAGTATTACTTATTTAAGTAATAATCTTGACTTTTGTGCAACGGATCTCGTTGATTGTCTTGACTGCAATCTTTTATTCCCCAGGTGACTTTGAGTTAGTTTCAATCAATAGATGACTCATCTGTCACTTCAACTTGAGACTTGCAGCTTCTTGAGTTGACTTGATCGACTCTTCATACACAGTTGTATCACACGGTGATACTCCTTCATCGAGTCCTTGATCTTCTTTCTTGGCCATACTCGATTTGTTCCTCAATGAGTCTTCACTTGATCTTGATTGACTTCTTGTATTCCGGGCATAGTCGACTTGACTCGGCTTTTGTTCAAATTTATCTATTACAATACAAATTACAAAGAAAATGGGGTGCCAACTTTCTAGTGTAAGTTTTATATGGCATTCATCAAAATCTAAACAATACATTTCCCAACAATAAGGAGGGGATCCTATGAGACCACCCTTTTAGGTAAGACCATAGACTATATCTACACCATAAAAAAATCAATGGCCAAGATATGAACAAATATATACATCAATTCATATGAAAATATACATTAGAAGGGGTAAAATAAAAATCCAAGAAACTAAATATGGTAACTGTCTCCTACAAATTAGGGACGTGATCTCGCTATTGATCACGTCCCTATAATCACGCAATTCACCTTTCCTTTCTCTCCCTTCTTCACAACAACAATCTCTCGCATCGCAAAAAAACAACATGTAATGCTCCATTCGAACCTCGCAAATTATTCAAATTTGGCAACAGAATTATGCATAATTAATGAAAGGTATACAATTCCACTAAACTAACCATTAATACATTATTAAGTACACATAAATAATTAACTAAGTATACAATTACACTAAAACTACCTGTAAATTAAAACATTACTAAGTATACGAAACATTTAACTAAGTATACAATTACATTGAACTAACTATACATTAAAATATTACTAAGTATACAAAAATATTTAACTAAGTATATAATTATACCAACTAAATACACAATTCCACTGAATTACTTATATAACTAAGTATACAACTCTATTGAACTAAGTATACAAATCCACGTAACTAAGTATACAAATTCACTAAACTACTTACTAAACTACTTATATAACTTAGAATACGATTCCACTAAACCAAGTATACAAATCCATTGAACTAAATATACAATAAAACATGATTAAGTATACAAGTCCACTAAACTAAGTATACAATTCTATGCACGAACTAAATATATGATAAAACAAAACCAGGTATAAAAGTGATGCGTTTTTCTCCCAAAAATCGACCAACTAAAAGGTAAGATTGTATTTGTTAGTCAAGTGGCTACGATAATCTAGAGGGGTGAATAGATTATGCCGATTTTCCGAGTTTTGCCCTCTTTTTCGAATGGATAAGTAATGTCAAGAATGAAGATTTGGGAAAGTAAACAACACACGATGATTTATAGAGGTTCAACCCACTTAGGGCTTAATCCTCTACCACTCCGGATCTCCTGGATGGATTTCAAAAAGAAAAGAATTTTATTAATAGTTACCAAAACTATTACAACTTCACCTTGAAGAGTACCACACTCTTCTTACAACACCTCTTTGAAGATTACCACAATCTTCCTAGAAGATTACCACAATCTTCTAGCAACGCCACCTTGTGAGATTACCAAACTCTTCAACACCTCGAAGAGCACCAAACTCTTCCACAAGAAGATTACCATAATCTTCTTACACCTATGAAAAGTACCACACTCTTCAACACCTAAGATCACCCAAGTGTGCTCTTACCACAATAACACTCACAAGGATATCTTGTGTTTGAATGACGAACACAAATTCAAGATTACAACTCGAGAAGAAAGTATACAATTTTGAAGTGCAAGTGTAATCGAGAATCAAGCCTAGACCTCAAAATGTGAAAATGAAATACTTAGGCTATTACAACAAGAATGTGAAAGTGAAGAACAAAATATTTGCTTGATATGTCTCTTGTTGTGTTGTAGTGTATTCTCATTTGTTGTGTTGCTTCAAGACTTCATCTATTTATAGGAGAGCTCTTGGGTTTTATTTCCGGACATAGGCTCCTTCTTGGAGATTGATATCTACAAACAATTGCAATTAAAATCAAGATTATAGCCTGTTAGAAATCAATCCCACAAAATAAGGAAAAGTTGTTTCTCACAACGGATAGTTTCTGTGTCAAAACGGTGGGTTTGACCGCCGAGCTCAAAGCGGAAAAAAGTATAACTTGAAAATTGCCCCTGTTGGACGGCCAAGGGGTCCGACCGGTCGAACAGGGTTCGACCGTCGACCCTCTATTGGATCGTCCAACCTCCGTTTTTGCAAAATAGAGAGTCGCTTCAATTTTAAGCTTTCCCAGGCATCGGTCGATCTCTTGTTCGACCGGCCGACCTCCGGGATTTTTCAAACGCCTAGTTTCTGTTTTAGAAATCATCTTTCGTGACACGAGGGGCAACCTTGATTGAACAAGAGACGAAGTGTTGTCAAAGTTTTGTCAAAAATAAACTTCAAGAAATACTCAAAAAATTAGTAAAAATATTTTAAATCGTTTGGGAGTATTTGGGCGACAACATTTAGGAACATTGTTTTGGTGTAAAAATACGATTAAATAAAATCATCAAAATCATGATAAAAATATTTATCTAACGATTTGCCTTAAAAATAGCAATTAAAGATATTAACTGTCTGATTGATAAATTGATGATATAGAAAATACAAATATATCCTTATTAGCCTAAAAATAACTAGAATGATCTACACCATTTAAAATTTTAAATCAAGAGTCCATAAGTGTTCCTATGGACTAACCTAAAGAGGTTGGTCTCATTTGAATCAATCCCTATATATATATATAGTGCATAGTTTTTTTAGCACTTCTTCTAATGTCAAAATATTATTTAGCCATTTTTTTGAAACACATGTTTTGTAGTCATTTGACTACGTGAAAACCCAATTTGTCCTTGAGTCAATTTAATTGCACGAAGACACACAAAT
This sequence comes from Rehmannia glutinosa, assembly GCA_016081115.2. Lineage (NCBI taxonomy): Eukaryota > Viridiplantae > Streptophyta > Magnoliopsida > Lamiales > Orobanchaceae > Rehmannia > Rehmannia glutinosa. The sequence continues at coordinate 36,902,881 of CM071937.1, read as the reverse complement.
CATCTCTAACTCGGCAAGCATAACTTTAGAAAAGAGTTGACTACCATTAAACGAGCACCGATTGATTAATGATTTCGACTTGACGATTGAAGTAATGACAAAACATCTACGAACTTCAATTCGATTAATTTCACAATTTTTTGTTGAATTGGTTTAGATTTAGATATTTTAGGTTAAGATTGTTGATGTTGAAAACCTTATTGCGTTGTTAATGGTGATTTTGGGTAAACGAGGAATATGACGAGTTTTCATCGTGATAACTTGGCATCGAATTACTCTAACTTGGCATCGAGTTATCATAACTTGCATCTAGTTACCATAACTTGGCATATCATAACTTAGCATCGAGTTACCATAACTTGACATACAATTACCATAATTTCACATCCGATTTACCATAACTTGGTGGTTACAAGTCAGGAAAGGAAATTGAGTGAACCGCAAAATTGGACGGAGAGAAGCTTAATATCTATAGACAAAGACTTATATGAGATCGTCTCATGGGTCTCTATCCGTGAGATGGATCGGGTCGGTCAAGTCAACGAAAAGTCCGCCATTTGGGCAACATGGCGTAAGTCAACTATCTGCCAAAATATTCGTAATACTTTTTGAGAAAAAGTATTACTTTTAAGACAAGTAATACTTTTGAGCAATAAAATAATTCTTTAATTAGGAACATGTAATATTTTGGCACAAAAAGTGATACTCATTGTTAAAAATAGTCTTTGAAGATGATTGATATTTTGTAGTTCAACAAGTAATATTTTTCACTTAAATGTTTAATACGTGCAATACTTTTCCACTTAAAACTCTAATACTTTTTAGTTCAACATGTAATAACTTTCTCTTAAACGTGTAATACTTTTCATTTAAAACTATAATACTTTTAAGTTCAACATATAATACTTTTTACTCAAAACTCTAATATTTTTCGATTCAAAATTTAATACTTTTCAATTCAAATTTGTAATACTTTTTTACTTAAAACTATAATACTTTTCATGGTAGATTTAGCGATATTTTTCCTTTTCCTCCTTTTTTTTTTTTCTTTTTTTTCCCCGTCTTTTCTTTGTACTTCTTCTTTTCCCTTCATTTGTGGCAAAACCAAATTTTCAAGAGAATAAAAAAAATATTCATATTCGAAACTTAAAATCTTCGTTAATAGTGTATCGCTCTCATGAGTCATTAGCTTCTTCTCTCACAGTTGAATGTCATTTTTTACTTCCTTTGTCAAATCCACGATCACATTTTGCTCATTGGGGTCCTCATCCACTCTCCATTGAATGATTACATTCACATATGTACGAGCTTCGAGCTTGACACTATATTTAACATATAGTATCACTTTTTTATTTATCAAAAGTATTATTTTTTACTCAAAAGTATTACTTGCCTCAAAAGTATTATTTTTTCTCAAAAAGTATTCTGCGTAAATTTTGGCGGATTTGTTGACTTTGTGTTGACCATGGATCCGCTTTTGACCCACGGATCGTATGTTGACTGGATCCAAACCGACTTGTCTCACGCGATAGAGATCGTGAGGAGACGGTATCACAAGAGACCTTCTCATATCTATATGAAGTTTTGGTAAATAAATGGCTTGTCGAAAGAGCCTAATACCATTTTCGATGCCCGTAGGAAGAACTACCAACAATATTGGTCGGAAAGCTTCAAAATATTTGAAGGAGAGAACAAGAAGATAGATAGAAAAAAGAGAAGTGAAAGAGAAAGAAAAAAGCCAAATATCAAACCCAAATCTTTGAAAGAGTATGAATGCTCATTTCTTCATCAAAATGACAAAAAAACATTTGTTTAAAAAAGATGGTAATTCATAATTTTTAACTATAGAAGTGGTCAATTTTACATATTTCACACACACACACACACACACATATATATATATATATATATAACATTTCATAACTCATGAAATGAAATACTTAATTGTGGGTAATTGGCATTATGCACCCTTAATAGGGTCAGATGGCACTTTGTACCCAAAAATTATAAAAATAGTTGATTGCACCCTCAATTTGATATTTTCCTGGCAAAGTGCACCTAATTAGTTTTATGGCCAAATTTTACTCGAAAAAGACTAATTTGGTGGAATTGGCGGATAACTCATATTTTGATTTATTATGGCAAAGTGCACTTTAATGAATTTTTGGTCAAAATTTATTATAATACCAAACAAGATACTTTGAAAAATTATATTTGTATCCATATAAAAGTACAAAATATGAAGTAATAATTATCAAATAAATAGTATTTTTATGTACACAAGTTTGTCTATATGAAAAACTAAAAAAAAATCATTTTATTAAATATTTTTCATTATTTCTATTATTTTCAATAAACTATATTTTTAATTACAAAGAATTTAAGAATTGGTTTATTTTATAAGTGAAACTCTATGTATTTTCATTTTTAAAACAAGTTATAATTTAAATCAAGATTATATGCAGTGTTTTTGTCTTTCTTTTATTCCTTTCTTATTTGTGAATTTTATTTGTTTGATTATTGCTTACTTTTAAATATTTTTTTTCTAATAGAAATAGAAAATTTAACATTTTCTAATAATGTAAAAATCAAATTTATGGAAATAACTTAACTAATATAAAATTATCTTTCGTAGGAATATAGAAAATAAAGAAGGGGAAATGTGGGGTATATAGCGTGAGGTATATAGGGACTGGACATTAGATGACCATTTTATCCACAAATTCCAACAACAAAAAAAATTCTAGATTAAATTTTGGCCAAAAAACTCATTAGGTTGCACTTTACCAAGGATATACCAAATTAAAGATGCAATATGCCATTTTTGTAATAAAGTGCAAAGTGCCAAATGACCCTAATTTAAGGGTGCATGATGTCAATTACCCCCTACTTGTCATCCAAATCTAATAGACAATATAATGAACTGCATTTCCAGTATGTAAAAAAAGGTGTACAAAAACTGTGCTGATTATGATCTCATAACCTATCGCATAATTTTAGTTAATGTGTTTCGATAGCATCTCTAAGTCTCTAACAACATTATTTTGGGAGGCACGTTTTGTATATTATAAAAGCGATCAAGAACAAATAATTTATAGTTTAGCAATGGCATATGCAGGCAAGTTTGATCTGACTGGGAGTTTCAAATCTTCCCAGTCATCTTCATCATCCATCTTCGAGAAGTAACGGTCAACCATTTCGTCACTGATCAACTCGACCATGGAGGGCTCCACTGTAAAATCAGACGGAAGAAGAAAAGAAAGTTTGAGCGAAATTCAATACTTGGTTGTTTTCATTACAATTCATGACAAGTCTGTATCTAGAAGGATAAATTACAAAAACTACCCGAGTTTCAGCCTAATTATAAAAGATCCAGTTATCTTCAAAATCTCAAAAAAACCCTTAACGTATTACAACCACCTTCTTTGAGGTTTGTAAAATAGAAACAAATATGACGGGGTATTTGTAATTTCAAGATGGTTTTTTTGTAATTAGACTGACTCAAGGGTATTTTTGTAATTAGCCATATTTAGAAAGATAATACTTAATGGTCGTGCACCTTTGGATTCCTATCCTTGTCCAACAGTATAGCTCTGCAACCCTGAATTAGGGATGGATTTCAGATGCTTATGAATGAGCAAATAGAGAGAACAAGTTTTGGCTTGGAATATTTGCTATTTGTACCTCGACAAAATCCTTGCTAATTTCTCCGCGCATCACATGACAAACCATTCTGAACTCTCGGACAAGGCATTTACCAATGCCTTGGAGCCTCCCTCTCTAATCTGGAGAGGATATGCGAAATATTGGACATTGGAATCTATATGTGAATATATATTTGTTTGACTAACATTACCTAATTAAGATTAACGAGGCAATTGAGGAGGATTCAAGTCAAGTTAAAGCCCCAAAGACATGAAAAATGAATTTTCAAAATAGAGAAACTGCTTCTAACAAGCTCAATGGTGAAACAAACAATGCAGCCGATCCATACCGATCTAAGAGAGATTTTAAGGCTCATAGGGATGCTTTCTTCAATGACTGAATTGTGGAAGAGATCAATCATCGTTCTTCTCAGCAGCCTCCCTCTCCTAAAAATGCAAAAGCGAAAAAATCATCAGAAACTGTAAAAATGTAAAACTTGCGGGCAAGAAGCACCAGCCAAAACTGAAATAATCTCTTCAATCATTCTTACAAGGGTTGCTATAATCTCTTCAATCGATCTTCGGAGAAACATTTATTAATGATATCCAATCTGCAGGTATAGTCACAGGAGAATAGAGGTGAAAAATTAGGTGCATGGCCAGATTACAAGCTCAAATGCAGAGCATACAAAGGAACATCCTATATAAATTAAAGATGAGACTAGCCAGCATGGTTGTCTAACATGTCTGATCAATGTGAAGAAAATAAATACATATGTACATAAGGGTCTATGGGATGCATGCTTATGTAAACAAGGGAACAAAAGCAACACGATGGAGCAGTGATACTTTTTGTGGGGCATATAAACTCAGTAATTTATTCAAAAATTAAATGCATACAAGTGTACAAAGCAACAAGACAATCAAACACCCAGTTAATTATGAGGATCATTTGTAGATGTGAAAATACAAAAATAATATGTGAAAGCTAAATATCATTATTTCTAGCCAGTCACTGTATGGTAGAGATGAATATTATGGTTGCTGATATCGACTGTAAAAAGAATTAGAAAATCTCGCAGTTTAGGTAGTAAAACACTGGAGGAGAAACTTCAAGATGAAGTATGAACAAGTTTTATAATGTTAACAAGAATGAAATAATCTAATTGCCTAACAAATTTTTCCCAAATGAAAGGTGTTCCAAGTAACTGTTAAGTAACGAGGTTGCTCTTCCTAAGACCAGTATAAAAGAACTCTATTGTGCTGGACTCAAGAATAATCTTACCTGTGGTAAGCGCTGTTCTTTTTCAAATTTGGTATTTGTGAGAATTCATCAATAATAGAAGAGATAACATCTGGAACACTGGAATCTGCTTTTACAAGTGCTTCTTCTAACATTGGCAATTTCTGTCCAACAATAGAAACATATTTTAAGATAATTAAATATGTTCAATGTTCTCTATCGCAAATATGTTTTCAACTAAATGTTAATGATAATTTTGGTCATTGGTCCATGGAGTAGCACCCCAAAACACCAAAATATAGAGTAGATTCTTGGAGAACTTCAGAAACCCAGTTTAGTACTATATGCTACTGTTTAGAAAATCCCATAAAATAGTTGCTTTTGCATTTGCGAACCTCTCGAAAGCAAGAACTAAATCTGGTATGTGGTGCACACTGGAAGCTCTATACAGTATGATATTTTTCTCAAAAAATAAAAAAGTTCAATGAACCACAACCAGAATATTCAGCACTATTTTCTGTTGAAAAGAGAATTACATCTTGAAGAAAAGATTCGTCTCACACGAGTTGGAGAGGGTTATACCTCTGATTGAACAAAGTGAGTTGCCAAACCACATGCAAGCATTTCAGCACCATCCAACCTTGCACCTGTTAGTCCAACATATTCTCCTGCCGTAAAAAGCAATTCGAAATAATGAGAAAAAGCATTGCACACAGATGGTCTTTTCAATTCCAAATAAGATCAACAACAGAAGCAAAATATGAGGTCATCAAGATCACAAAATAGAAGAGAAAATGTAAATATAGGCAAATAAATATTTTTCTTTCAATAAGGTACCATGATACAGTTGTACATACAGTAAGGTTAATCTGAAACCAACTAATTGACATTTGAGATACAATATTACATTCATATCATCCATCAAATAGTTCCTTTTGCTGATTAGACATTGCATCAGCTCATAGAATCTAGAATATATGGCAATCTATTGGAAAGGTGCTACATCTACCTTAGAGGATAGTATATGAAATACACAAGGATATAACAGAAATTACCGAAAAATCCAGGAAGTCTTGACAAAAAGTATGAAGCGCCTATATCTGGGAAAAGCCCCAGAGCCGTTTCAGGCATAGCAAAAGCTGCAAGAAGGTTAGAATGCAGAGCCTATGAGAACACCAAAGTGCTTAATTAACTAGTAAATAAGTAGCTTTCGTAAGAAATAAGCAGCTTTCATAGGAATAACTTAGTGGCCATTGATATCAGACACAAATATGCATGCACCTATAGTTCAGATGCCTAAATCACAGTATTTACCAAATAATACACATCAAGATCTGATAAACACAAATCCTAATAAACATAACTTAGCCTTAGGTCATGTCATACGTAACCTACCAATGAACAAAGCACATATCATACAGAAGAAAGAAGTGGCAGTGCAAATGAAGTTAGCTCCATTCCATCCAGTTTGGGCTTAGTTTCAGCACAGACAACACCTTGGTTTACATGGAAAAATAGGTGGTCTTCCATTTTATAATTTATTTGCCTATATTAGCTTGAAATAAGTGGAAGTGTGATTTCTCTTAATTTTCAGCGGCATTGTGAGTTCACAATGATGAACAAATTTATTCAGAACCCCCTGTTTTAGTTTGCATCATCTCTCTTACCAAATGAAGCTCTGGAAGAACAAATTTTTTAAGGACTTATATTGAAGTCCATATGGTTTAATTATGTCAGATTCCATCCTTAAGAATATTCAACCCAATCATCAAACATAAATCAAAGATGACAGCTAAAAGTCACAAGAACACTTAGTTTCATTAAGTCATCCATCATCCCATCATTTTAACTGAAAATAACCACTATGCTTCATCTATACATAGTGCTAATTAATGAAAAGGTCAATGGAAATGATTGGGCCTTTAAATGCAGTAATGTTACATCATGGAACACCAGCATTGTCAGACAATAATTTAGTCTTGCATAAACTTGTAAATTAACCTACTACGTAAGCCTATTTTCTGCAAGAAACGATGAAGGTCACACCTTCAAGAGTGGCATAGGCCAATCTCAGGTTATTGAGTTTTGCATTTGTTTCACTTCTCAGCAAAGATATTGTGCATGGTATAATTTTGATATCACTCCGAAAACATTTTGATATTTTCGCACCTACTTGATCTTATATCACACCGAAACACTATGTCTTGTATACTATTTGTCTCCTCTTAGATCAACTTATTGGGTTACATAAAAGCAACCATACTGATTCCTCTCAAAGTTTGAAATTAAATTCGTGGATGTGGTGAGGTAAAATTTCTATCAGAATTATACAGTCCCAATTTAATGGAACAACTATTATATCAATTATTAATTTTGTTGGGTAATTTCAGTTCTATCTTTTCTGAACATTGGCTTCAAATTTGAATGGTTTAACTTAGTAAAATGCAGTTCTGTGTGCGTGTTCGGTTAAACAAAACTAAATTTTCTTTAAGTAGACTTCAATTTTGTTTAATTTCTGATATCACAATGAATGTAGCAATTATTTTGTCTCGTCCTACACACATGCAAAAATATAAGTATCTTTAGATGATACAATATGTATATACATGTATATATGTGTGATGCCAAAGATGGTCAAAGTGTATCAAGTAAAGATACAAATATCATATAGGAAAGAAAAAGATAAATACCCGAATTCTCTGTAGCAATACGGAATCTACCATGTATAGAAGCACCTGCTCCTCCTCCCATCACAATTCCGTTAAGAAGTGAAACCTTTGAATGTAATTGCAAAAGAACAATAAGACTCACTCAATATTCCAATGATAACTGCAGCAACTAAGTCACCACAAAGATTTAACTACACACACACACATACACACACACATATATATATACTCTTTTTATTAGCACCTGGGGTTTGCTGTATGTAGCCATCACATAGTTCATGGTAAACTCCTTTCTAAAATAATTTGCACCTGACTTCCAATTACCTGATGCGCACAGAAAATATCAAGCATCTTCTATAACACAGAAATTTAACAAAAAGATGCTGATAGCATAATTCATGATGGCACAAACATATCACAAGTAAGCAAATAGAAATAGTTCGGACAAATGTCAGGTTGGTTTCTAATGAGAACATAACATGTTTTGGTTTATGACCGGTCAAATTCTGTGAACAGCAAATAGTCTTAAAAAGGATTGGTATTTGAGAATAATTAAAGCATTTATAATAAACATGGATGAAACTTAAATAGTACAAATAAAATAAAGACCTATAGAAACAAAAGATTTGAAACCACATTCTCAAGAGATTTGCACAAGTTTTGACCTTCTGACAATGAAACCAAGACATACATTTCATGACACTTATCACCAAAATATCATACTCATCAAAGCCTTAAATAATTCAAACCTAGTTTATCCATGTTCTCAAATTTCTATTTGTATCGCCAACTTCTCCCTAAAAAATTGACCTTTCATGAGATCAACTTATATGCATAGAACTAAAATTTTGATCCTCATATATAAGCAACTCTATCCAAATGAAACCTACGGTCATAGTAGATTAGATTCAAGGATCCAATTAGTGATGTCTAACAATTAGGGACTTAAAAGCCACAGCATACCTTGATTAATGTCACGAACAACTGCATAACATCACCTCCAGCACAAAATGCTCTTCCTTTTCCCTATTGTTGAGGGCAGGAACATATATATATATATATATATATATATATATATATATAGAGAGAGAGAGAGAGAGAGAGAGAGAGAGAGAGAGGGGGGGTAAATAAAAATAACGCATAGGCAAGCTGACAACACTAGTCTGCAGACATGGGCACACAAAAGGCCCACATCTTCAAACACCAGTGATCATCTAGGAGACGCGGTATTTGAACTAAAATCTGATGGAAATATACCTTTAAAATTATCAATTTGACGGAAGAATCTTCTGCACAATTAAGAAGAAGCTCCAACAAACGAGACACCTAGAGTAAGAAGAAGAAAAATATGAGTACGGAATTTAACTCTGCTCAACCAGGATAGCAATTGATCTGCAATACTGGAAACAATTAGGTTGTATCTGCAAAATGATTTCTAGCTACAAATTATCATCAGGGGTGAGTCGAGTCCCTAATTACATAATATAATGAAAAAGAGACCTACATTCATTATAGTAGGATGTCGTAAAGAAGGCAGTTTCTAGATGGATATAAGTGTAGAAATCACAAACCACCAAGAAAGCACAGAAAAGAATACATTCCAACAACAACAACAAAAACCACCTTCATTCACAAACCTCTAGCATTTTAATATCTCTAATCAAGTATCAGAGACAACCGGTCTTTAACTATGAAAAACAAAAATTCTCAACTTGTACAACAACAGTTATGTTTTCCAAATGTAAATTCTCAGCAATGTTACCGAGCAGCTGATGATTAACTCAATACATACCATTGCAGCCGAAAGTGCATTGAGCTGCTTAGGCCTGTTAAGTGTGAAAATTCTCACAGATGATTTCTCTTCCACCAAAAACCTGCCCAAGTTCATCAGGTTTAACATAATTGGTGAAAATTCAAGTATCAAACCGAATTATGAAACAAACGCACAAAATATATCAACAAAAAATAGGAAAATTCCAGCAAAAGACAGCATTTTTAGTTGATCAGTACAACAAAAGGTCAAGAATTAAAGCTCGTTTATTTATCATATACGAAAACCAAAAACGCAGGTAATTATAGATAAACTTGAGCTGTAACAAGAGATTCGAACAAGATTTTCACTTTATTTTGATTTGAATATAAACAAAAGTTTTTAACTAAAATCAAGACGGAAAAGGGTCCAAATTCGCACACCTGATCGGTTTCTCCATTTGTAGAAGACATTGTACTTCGCAAACCGCTTCGCTTAATGATTTTGGCTCTCCCAAGGAACTGTACAACTCGACGTGTACAAGGTACAAGTGTTATGCATCTATCTTATGAACTTTGTTGTTATTACGGAAAAACATGTTGGGGATTTATCGCGTGCGATATTATATTCGGGAATTAAGCGGAAAACTGCTTGAATTTGAGAAAAATGAAATGCATAAAGTACAGAAATTTAGACGGAGGCTAGAGTTCGACTACATGTCTTTAAGACGAATTGCCCATACGGTGCCACGGTTGAATAACAAGCGTCTCCCCAGATCTGACGGTCTCACTCTTCTTTAGTAGTAGTACTCAAACAACAAGAGGCAGCGAACTTTGAATGTTTTATACTCTTTTTATCGAAAAATTTTGTGAAATATCTTTATGAATGTATGCAAATTTGCTTATGCTCATAAATTTTCTAGAGAATAAGGGGAATATTTATAGATTACCAAAGGTCCTTATTGAAACAACACAAAGCTTTTGAATGAGCAGTCACACCTTTTGGCAATAATTTCTCATTCACCCTAAATATCTATTATATTTTCAACAATCCCATGAATGAGAAATTATGTGAACTGAATGCAAATGCACATGTAAATCACGAATCTTAAAGAAGTACAATCGGAAAGTTATTGCATCAAGAGAGATAGCTCACGGCTTTGAACCTTCCTTAGTGGAGTCTTATCAGTTCTTGCTGTCGGTGAACATGATGTCTTGGCTATTCGGCCGTTAGTGTAAACCCCAGCAACACCCCCACAATAACCTCCACAATATTTCTAGTTCTCATGGTTGTGTTCATTTTTGGCTTACTGAACAACCTTGAGTTTCATAAGTGTTTTAGAGAATTCAAGCCTCAAAATTCTCATAGAGCGGCCCACTTCACACTTACATGGTGACCTCTATTAAGAGTATTCACATACCCCCACTTGGTTTAACCAAGTATAAGAATCATTAAAAGTTGAACTTAACATTACTGCTTACTGAGAAAGCACTTTTAATCATAGGAATGGGTAGAAATTTTATCCTAAGTGTTTAATCGGATCTTCATAACTTAGTTGTCCCATTGAACCAAGTTCTTGGGATCTCGATCATCATGGTTGGGTTACCGTTATAAAGATTCATGCGTAATAGGCTTTAATCCCATTCCTTTGACAATCGGTATTTGATCTCACTTGATCAAATTTGCGCGAGGCGAGATTAATATCTTTTCTGAGATCAATATCTTTACATATTTGAGCATCTAATCCCGAGCATGTAACCACTTCAAATTGACATAAGTTACCACCGGTGGACTTTCAAGCCCTTCAATATTAATGTGGCTTTATAACACGCCAAGCTCATATAGGTATTGTCGATATGTCATCTCTTTTTAGGAAGAGATTCGTTTGACTTTATCGTTTGTCAAACTGCGTCATTATTATACAATGATTTAATAGTTGTACATGTTATTTCAAGTTTGGTACAATCCGTTTTGGGCTATCTTGATAAGGTTAGCTTTGTAAGGCCTTTTTCTACATATCCTTCGTCTTGATGTGTGCGGTGTTGCAACACTAATGAGTACACTAAAGATGCACCTCATTAAGAGAAATCACGGGTAACCCCTTTTAGCTATCACTTAGCCACATCGTGTCAATTGACTCATATCCTCTTTTCTAATTATACATCTCAAAGAAATACGAGGATAAACTCTCAAAAAAACTTGTATTTGTATTGGGATAAATCTTTGTTAAGGCGAGGTAAATTTATATTACCAAACACCCCACATTTGAAGTGAAAACTCATCACCCTCACATTGTGCAATAAGATCAACTTTGAGAATTATCAATCTAAAAATTGTTATTTCTCACAAGGTCAATCGTGATTTGATCGCGCGACAAACAATCGATTGCACTAGGCAAAATTCCAAAGAATTTCTAGAAGGGCTAATGGACTCGGGTTGCATCTATTCACGAAATTTTTGGTAGAGTTAACTTGCCATGTGCTCCCTCGTAAGGGGACGGCTTGATTATATGCCTCACACAAGGTATTTAGATTTGCTCATGCCTGCTTGACATATTTTGCTATGTGTTATGACACGAAGATGTCATAGCACTTTCAAGTTAACACTTTGTGCCTGCGCTCGGCGATTGGCTATCGTAGTATCCCACATTGAATCCCACACTTTCAAGTTCATTTCCACATTCATTTGGAGTTTCATCCATTTTCTTTATTGGAATTTCATTAAGAATGACATTGGCGAGAAGAATTGCTTCTCCCGGCAAATTGCAGGATAGTCGAACTTATCAACATAGCATTCATCATCTCTTTAGAGCTTGATTCTTGTGTTCAACAATTCCATTTGATTGAGTGAATATGGTTGATAGTTTGATGAATAATGCGGATCGAACAAAATTCATCAAATGGAACATCATATTCACCACCTCTATCACTTCAAATCATTTTTATTCTTTTGCTAAGTTGATTTTACACTTCATTCTTATAATCTTAAAAGCATCAAAGCATATCTTTGCTTCAAGCAAATATACATAACATCACGTTGTGCATTCATCTATAAAGGAAATAAAATACTTTTTACCACATCTCGTTTGCACAAATTCAAATCATATATATCGATGTGATTTAATTAAAAGAGATAACCTTTCCCATTAGATTCATTTCCTTTTCTCTTTTGAGCTGGATTGAACCACATAGGCTTTAACAAGCCCAAACTCAACTGCTACACCGTGAGATAATATTTTTATATTACATTTCTTAATCATCCCTAAAGTGTTTCGACTTTTCTCCATGAGAAACTTGGCAGTTGGCATTGGATATCACATCTCGCAAACTATCATAATTCCATCCATTACACGGTTACGAAGACGGAAGATAAACAATCATTCACTTATTTGTTCAATCAACTTCTTTGACAAAAATCACAATTTTTGTATGGTCATACAAAAATATCATACAAGTACAAATATATTGCCAAAACAATATAAGATATAACTTCAATAGAAGTGAAAATAGAATGCGGAATCTTTAACTTGAGAAATAAGTTCTCCAGAATATTATCAATTTTCAGAAACATGCATATGAATCGTATACAAAATCATGAAATTGGCTTGCCAAAATTGATCATGCACAATTTATATGAAAATTGTTAAAATATTTTCTGAAAACCTTTGAAACATAAAATAATCGTGCATTTAATCCCGGACAAATAAATGGTACATTAATAAAATAAATCGAGAAGTTATCTAATATAGATTCAATCTATGAGATGAATATCATATAATCGGCCAACTCAAATTATCATTAAACAATCACATTGAAACACTTGGATAATAAAAAGAATCTATATTATTCTAAATAAGATTCACAAAAACTAAGACATGGAATATTTAGTTTCCTATAAATAGAATACAAGTTTCGTGAATCGAATAGAAACTTGACTTACATAAATATGCATGCATGAATTAAAGGTACATAACCCAAGAGAGTGAATGTACAAAATATAAAAACGTGCCTTCTAAAACTTTTACGAGGCTAGTGTAAAGCTCTCAAATAGGAATACCTTTTTATTATTTAGAAAACAAGCCTTACACCATTTTGAGAGAAGATCACAAAGTGGGACAATAATTTTTAGAGTCCTCTGTTATCTTTGTAATTAGTCGATTAAGCACGGTGAAATCTAGAAACTCACAAGTTGCGAGCAGGACTAAAATTACTCAAATATAATATGCGATAAAAGCGAAGGAATTCATCTTAAATTGTTGGGATTTATCAAAGTGCGATATTATATTAGGAAATGAAACAGGAAAACTTACTTGGATTTGAGAAAAATGAAATGCATAAAGTACATAAATTTAGACGGAGGCTAGAGTTCGACTACATGTCTTTAAGACAAATTCCCCGCTCACAGTGCCCACGGTTGAATAGCAAACGTCTCGTAATATAGAATATTTATATTTATAATTAGTATAGCATTCTTTAATACTTTACCCATATATTAACCCATCTAATAAACACGCCAATGCCCACGCTTTCACTTTTAATTAACCACGTGTAACTTAATAGCTAGCATCTAATAGTCCGACAACTAACATAGGATGAGGTTCCAAATTATGAAATTTTTCCTCACATATAAAATAAAATAAAATATGCAAACATCATTATATATACGGTGCCACAACCAACATGTAATGCATGAACTATATTGACCAAGTGAGTTGTGTTAGGCTCGGGTATTACAATATAACTATCTCGTCTTCATGCGGGTTGAGTGCTCTAACATTTTGCTTCAACATAAGGACTTTTATGAATAGTTGGCTGATTCTCTTGTCCCGGCTAACTCATCATGTCTTCTCGTTATCATTGGGTTCATCAAAAACCACATGGATAGACTCTTACGTGACCATAGTCCTCTTGTTTAGCACTCTATAAGCTATCTCTCGGTGAGTATCCCAAAAGCGATATATTAATCAACTTTAGCATCAAAAGCTTTTGGTTGTCCTTGCCATTGTTGTGGATGAAACACTTACATCCAAAGATTCGAAAATATCCAACATTTAGCTTTCTCCCCTGTCCAAATTTCATAGGGAGTTTTGCACAATTGCATGTTAATCATACACCTATTTTGAGTGTAGCAAGTAGTATTGATGGCTTGACCCCAAAATCTCTTAGGCAAACCCGCTTGACTAACATGGTCCTCGCCCACTTCCTTGAGAGTTATGTTCCTTCTTTTCGGCTACTCGATACCTATATGTATTTCTTGCGGTGACAACTCATGAGCAATTCCGTTCTCAATGCAATCTTTGAGTTATAATACCATTGACAAACTCGATTCCCTGTCGAGGACCTTATCTTTATAATGGTTTGACTCTTTTCATTTTCCACTCTTGTCATCGGTGAGGTAGTTTACGTAAGGTTTCTTTCTTTTTACACTCAAAGATTGTTCATGTGTATCTTGAATAATCATCCCACCACTAAGGTGTATTTTTTCCAACGATACTAGCTGGTTCAATAGGACCAAATAAATCATGTGCAATAAATCACGACATCCTTGTTGAAGAAGGACTTGGCTTGTCGCGAAAGATGACTTAATTTGCTTTCCCATCGGCGTGCGGCACAAATGCTTTTCTTCTTGTATCGATACTTCCACAAGATGACTCCTTGCAAGCTTGTTGATTGTCTTGAAATTCAGTTGACTCGGCTTCTTGTGCCACAACCAACTTGATTAAGTAAAAGTGCTTCTTTTAATTTTTTGCTTAAATGCACTTGAGATGCCTTGATCATTTCGTTTAGATGGATAATTTGGGACATTTGTAATGTCTAATATGCGTTGTTTGATGCTTGACATGTATTCTTGATGGCTCTTTAATTCTTGCTTGATGGCATTTGTAATGCAGATCTCTTCTTTGGCTAAATTATCTCAATTAGGTTGAACCACTTGAAAATTTACTTTGCTTAGCCTATTATTTGTTGGATATATGTTGAAAATTGTTTTGGTGATGATATAAAAAAAACTTGGCTTAATTTCTTTTTGCAAGGGCTATATACATTTTCTTCAAATTTTTGGCCTTGTAAGTGTTCGATAAAATATTTCAATGAAAGACTCATCACCTACATGATTCTCTTATTTTCAAATGTCTTATTGGGATCATGTCTTTTGCCTAACAAAATGAGCTTATGGATTTCTTATGATACATCTCTCCCATTTTTGGATTCTAAGCAATTAATTCTTTCAATGGTTGATAAATCGTATTGTTGGCGCACTTTGATAAACTTGTATGATGTTTTTATCATCCTAACATTCTTTTGATGATTCGAAGGGGAGAAGCGAGGAAATTGGCTCATTAGCTCAAAGAAGCTAATAAAAGCATTATAAAAGCTATAAGCTATAGCTCTTAAAAGCCATAAGTTGTGAATCATTTTTAGTCAATTGTTGCTTGATGGACTTATATCTTGTCTAATGATGTTTTGTTGTGAGGGGAGCTTATAAGCTCTTGAACAATATGTAAAAACTAAGCTTTTAGCTTATGGTTAATTGCTTTTACATTACTCTTGATGTCTTTTGTTGATAGGGGGAGCTTGTGCTTATTATTGAATATATTTACTCCACTTACTTGGTTGCTTATGTATTTTGGAAATTTTGGTTGCTTCCAAATGCGATTAGATGTTTTTCTGGGAAAAATCGTTTTAAAATTGTCCTCCTAATATTTCTAAAAATTGTTTTGGTTTGTAATTATCAAAAAGGGAGATTATTTGATACATGTTTTTATCTTAATTTTGATGATTTTATTTTACACCAAAACAATGTTTTTAATTGTTGTCCAAATACTCTAAATGATTTAAAATGGTTTTAATATTTTAGGAGTATTTCTTCAAGGATTTTATTTCGATAAAATTGGACAACACTTTTAATGATTTTATGTTTATAAGTTTTTACTTCAAAACAAGGTTCTAAATGTTGTCTAAATACTCGATTGGTTTAAAATGTTTTACTAAATTTTCGGAGTATTTCTTGAGTTTTTTTCGATAAAAATCGACAACATTTACTGTCTCGAAGTCAGCGTCGCCATAGAGGCAACCCCGTGCACGAAGATGAATTTTGGAAAACGAGAAAAATGAGACGGACTTGAAATGGACCGAGTCGACCCGGACGGAAAGACGGTGTCGGCCGGTGACCTACGTCGGCCGTACAGGAGTTCATTTTGAAGCAGAACACCTGTCTTATTTTTGGTCATGGTCGATCGTGTTGGGTCGACCGGTCGGACCCGTCGACGGTCGCCTGTGTTATTTTCTTTGTGTATTTTTCAAACATCTATTTTACGTCGGTCCTCTGTCTTTTGGCAATGAAAATTCGACCATTTGACAAGACAAACTTTCCTTAAAATGTGGGATTGATTTCTAACAACTATATTCTTGATTTTAATTGTATTTTTAAATGTAGATTTTCAATCCCCAGAGGAGCCTATGTTGATCAATCATCTCACATAAATAGAGGAAGTTTTGGAGCAACCAACCGCAACAATTGAGATCTGAACACAACAAGATACACTTCAAGCAAATATTTGTTCTTCATAGTTATTATTCTTGTTGTAATTTTGCCTAGCTTATCACTTTCACATCTTGAGGTCTAGGCTTTCATTTCTTGATTACACTTGCACTCAAATTGTATTATTCATTATTGAGTTGTAATCTTGATTTTTTGGTCGTCATTCAACCTGAAGATATCCTTGTGAGTGTTCTTGTGGTAAGAACACGCTTGGGTGATCTAGGTGTTAGGTGTGAGAAGATTGTGGTAATCTTCTCTTCTTGTCGAGTGTTGAAGAATTTGATATTCTTCAAGGTTGAAGATTATGGTAATCTTTACAAGGTGCCGTTGGAGATTGTGGTAATCTTGAGAAGATATTGTGGTAATCTGAAAGTGGTGTTGAAGAAGAGTGTGGTGCTCTTCCAAGGTGTTGTTGTAAGTTGGTGTTGTATTAATTTTGGTAATTAATAAAATCTTTTTCTTTTTGAAATCCATCCGGATATCTTGGGGTGGTAAAGGATCAGGCCTAGGTGGGTTGAACCTCTATAAATCGTGCGTGTTGTTTACATTCCGCGCCTTTGTGTGTCTTTGAGCATTCGATTCGAAAAAGAGGTAAAATCGAAAAGATGGAGATTATCTATTCCCCCCCTCTCAGTTTATAAGTAGCCGCTTAGACTTACATACATGTTCTGCCCGATCCTTGAAGCACAATTTCATTTGATTAACATCCTTGATTTGGAAAACTCCGTATTGAATCGACATTATATCCTTTGTCACATAGTTGGTTGATGCTCGTGATTGAAGTTTAGACCTTCACATATGCTACATCTGTGACCTTCAACATATTCTTTACGATGGATCCATCTCCAAATATGACTTTTGCACCTTTGATTTCCTTTAATTTTTGATTTCTCTTGTAACCTATCGCGGAACAACCACTATCCATATGCAAGTTCCTTGGCTTTCGATTGTTCCTTGAACACAATTAAGGAAATTGAGGTTGAAAGGTACCCATACTTATGCGGGTCTGAGGAGTTAGTGTTATAAGGTGCTCAACCAACTTTATAGCCGGATGATATGATTTTAAGGAGTTGCCACTGTCGGTTCCATAATCATAATGCACATTTGAAAAATTGCATAGGGAGCTTTGGCTCATCTGGTTTATCTCTTTTATCTGTGCTTGTGTGTGTTTTTGACATTTGCTTTCTTGTGGTAATAATGGAACTTATGTGCATATTAGGTGTTGTGCATGGTGCATAAGTGTGCGATTATAGCTTTTGCTTTGGAAATGATCTATGATGAGATTGAGGTCTTTGCAAACCCAAGCATCCCATGGGTCTGGTGATATCTCATTTGGTTATTCAATCGGTTTGGCTTGGGTAGTTTGTTGGGAAATTTATTTTAGATTTTGATGAATGCCATGTAAAACTTAGACTAGAAAGTTGGCACCCCATTTTCTTTGTAATTTGCAATGTAATAGATAGAGGTACATTCGAGTGATTAAATCGACTATGCCTAAACATGCAAGAAGTCAATGAAGACTAGAATGAAGACTCATTGTGATCTGTTGAGTATGGCAAGGAAGAAAGGCAGGAACTCATTGAAGAAATGCTCGTTGAGATGCGGTACATAAAATGTCGATCAAGTCAACTTTAAGATAGCTGATCTCAAGTTGAAGTAGCGGATGAGTCATCGATGATTGGGAAGACTCCCGAAGTCATCACGGGGGAAGTTAAGCTGATCGAGTCAAGACTCTGAAAAGGATCCGTTGCCGCAGTCAAAGTTACTTAAACAAGTAATACTTCCATCTTTGCAATATTCTAAAGTGCTCAGTCCCGAAGCGTGCAAAAGAATAAACCAATGGGAAGCTTTTTGTGTGTGAACTCTGAAAAGTGAAGATTATTCAATCACGAGGAAATGTCATTTCAGGATTTTATGCGCAACAAGACAAATACCATAAAGGTCTTTTGAAAGTGCCTTATCTCTTCAACGGACATATTTTCAAAAGAACACTATAAAAAAGTGAGAATCAATTTGAAAAAAGTTCTGAGAGTTATGACTATGAACATTCAAGCTATCATTGAGTTGCAACCTACAAAATATTCTCAAATCATTCAAGCTTAATCCTCAAGCCAAAACTACGAAGGAAATCAATCCACACTTACACGGAAGGAAGAAGCTGACTTCAATCGGTTGAAGAAGGGAAACATTTGAAGAATCAAAGTCATTCATGAAGAGGATTGTAGAAAGGTTTAAGGTCGAACCGTCTCAAGTTATTGGAGGGATTAAGTGATCAAATCCAAGAAGCTTGACAAAGTGGCTGTAATGTGAAGACAAGCGCCTGTGAAAAAGATTGAGTTATGCGAGAAGCCGGTTGTGACCAAAGCATCTCGGTAATTGGTCAAAAGGATCAAATCAATTTGTGTGATCAAACTTGCAATTTATTAACCACTTTGTACTGCGATCAATACTTAGTGGATTATCCGGGGAGTTGGAGAAAGAGATGATTAGAATAATTACCCCATCTTGAACCTCTATAAAATTTATTGTGTCATTTAAATTTAGACTTGATTCTGCATATTATTTCATATCTGGCGATAAATTTCCTATCGATTAACTTTTAACAAAGTCTAAAACCAAGTGTTAAAACAAACTTAAACCAAATTCAAGGTGTTAAGTCTTCCCATTTGAAAACATATCACCGGAGTTGAGTTAAGCCTTGACCCTAAGCGGTGAGTTATTCTATCAACAGCTTCGATCAGTGTTTGAGTGGCTAACTCTGTTAGTTAACTAACTTATTGTCCATCGAGGACTTAATTTGTGAAGTATTAACTTTGAACTATCTTAAAAAACAAATCGAAAAGTTGGTAAGGTTTATTCAACCCCCTTCTAAACCTCTCTCACCCCCTTGGGACCTACAAGTGGTATCGGAGCGGTTGGTTCATTTTGAGCCTTCATGGCAGTTCTTGAACTAGATCTCAATCTTTCAAAAGCTTGCTTTATGTGATCTTTCAAAACTCTTTTATTTAGCAAATCACTATCATGGAAGCAAATTTGACACGCATCCCTATGTTCACAATTGAGGAATTTGATGATTGGAAAATTAAGTATGCGAGGCTCATCTATCGGCATTACACGATGAAATGTGGATAGTAATAGAAAGATGAGCCACTACAAATTTTAAAGTGAACAATTCCGCAGGAGGCTGCTGCGGTGAAGGAAAGAGGATGTTGCTCCCGGACCCGACTATGGTTGAAAAACCAAAAGTGAATGGACAAATGATGGCGAGAAAAAGTTACAACTTGGACAAACGTGGCCAGGACATTCTTCCAAAACTTTGGACAAAGCCATGTTCAACAAATCGAATCATGCAGGCTGAAATGCGGGATAAATTTGATTTGTGAAGGCTCACGAGCAAATCAAAGGAAAATAAGCTATCTGTTCTTTGTACAAAAAAAAATTTGAAAACTTTAAGATGCTTGCGGGGAGAAACCTTGGATCAAATTTGGATCTAGATTCTTGAAATTACCAATGGTAGCTATCAAGCACAGGAAAGAATATACGAAAAAGAGATGTGTATGAAGATTCTGAGAAGTCTCCCAAGCCCCGAGTGTGGAAATGAAAGTCATGGCTCTGAGACATTCATGGACCTATCAAAAACATCCAACCATAAGTTATTCTGGATCTCAAAGCCTGAATTTGAAGGTGAGAAAGAAAAGATCAGAAGAGGAGCAATTTGTGCCCAAGCAATTTGCTCTAATGAGGATGGGAAAAGAGAGTTTGAAGTCAAAGTCATTGACCAAGAAGATTATTGCCACGATGGTTAAAAGGTTAAACCGTTCTTCAACAAGAATTACAAAAAGAGCAAAGGTGAATCTTCCCGAGAAAACGCTCGGCTCACGCCAAGTTAAGGAAAGATAGGCCACCCCGAGAGCGAGCATCAAAGATCGAATACCAAGAAGCTGACAATCCAAGAATGGAAAGAAGCGATCAAAAGTTGAGTCTATCTTTGGAGCTGACAACCGGTCACTATGCCATTGATTGCCCATATCCTGTAGTGAACAAATACATGAATGAAGAGAAAGAAAAGTCTTCGAGGAGAAAGAAGACAAGAAAAGAAAAGGTAATGTTAGGCTGCGAGTGGGGGCAATGCGAGTCGAAAGACCGGCGGACTCGGAGAGTAGTGAACGACTACTCAAGTGACTCGAAGAAGAAGCCTTGATATGTTTAATGGCCAAAGAACAAGACCAACCTGACCAAAGAAGATGAGGTACACTCTAACTCATCTCACTCGGTATTAGTGATAGTGATTGTGACTTACACAACCGTCACCACTAATATTTATGATTCATTAGGCAAAATGATGAAAGACTTTGAGCACACATTAAATCCTCGCACACCGCGGATTCTAAATGAGGAAAACGGACACCGCTCAAGCGAAAACTCACGGTGACTAAGGAGTAGGTACTCTAAGTCACATGGGTGATGAAATAAAGAAATAAAGGTGAAAATCTTTAAGTTAATAGCGAGAATGATTTTGCTATAAAAAGGAGGAAAATGACCTCAAAAATGTGATTGCCTCATTCACGAGGCATCTAAATCCTTGGATGATCTTGTTATGAGCCAAAGAGAATGTGGAGATAAGGCAGGCTTATGATTTAATTCCTCTATCTAAGTCAAGCTCCCAAGTGATTTTTGGAAAAAGGATCTTGAAGCAATGAAACATCTCAAAATCCAAAAACTCCAAATGGTGCACACACATTCATTCAAAAGCACAATCACAACCAAAGCTGGCCGTGGTTATAAAGGAAAAGGAAAACAACCATTGAGTATCTTTGAAGAGGACAAGCGAGAAGAAATCCGGTAAGTTCCTCGGTAAATTCCAAGCGAAAAGTACTCTGTAAAGAAAAGCGAAGGCTACCAAAAACTCCGAGAAATTCTATAAAAGGAACACATATGATGGGAATGGTAGAAATTACCCAAGCGGTGATTGGTACAATGTGGAAAATCGGCAAAGATCTATGGAATACATGCACAGATGGCAAGGCACAGAACTCGGCCAAAGGAAGCCATTCAAAGAGGCAAAAGAGCTATCTTGGCATACATATGCACCCAAGCACTACACACGGAGGTATCACAACTACCCAGAAAGACAATTGCTAAAACACACACACATGCATACAAACAAAAGAGATAGTTGTATGAACCTAAAACCCCAAGCAATTTGCCCAAAGTAAATTATGATTATGGCACGGATAAATGGCAACCTCTTAGAGTCAAATCATTTGGCTATAGGTTGGTTGGATCATCTTATTGCCAAGGAACTGGTACATAGATAGTGAAGTGTTCCGGACACATGACGAGGAAACAAGAAAAATCTATCAAAATTCAAAGGAGGTTAGAGGTGCAAAAGTTATATTTGGAGGAATGAAGCTCGGGAGAAATAAGAGGCATTGGATCCATCAAGAAAAATGGATTAGAAATCACGGATGTTTGCATATGTTGAAGGACTCAACTTCAATTTGCTAAGTATCGATCAACTCTGTGACAAGGCTACAATGTTGGATTCCACATGGGTGTATGTCAAATCAAGGACAACTGAATCTAATGAAGTAGTCTTTCTGAGGATCGAGACAAAGAACATGTACATGGTGAATTAGTCAATTGCAACACCAAACAATAGCTTGTCTACTAACTTGAAGCACAAGCTGAATCAAGTTGGGTGTGGCACAAGAAAAGTGAGTCACCTGAATTTCAAAACTAATTAACAAACTTGCAGAAAAGTAATATTGTAGAAGGACTTACGGACTCGATTACAAGAAGGAGAGTGTATGTGATGCATGCGGATGGGAAGCGGTCAAATCACCATTCAAAGAAAAAGACATGTCCATCTTCCAAAAATATTGCACACGTTACATATGGATCTATTTGGTCGATTGAACGGTAGCATAAAGCGGAAAAATACACATTGGTGGTAGTAGATGATTACTCCAAGATATCATGGACAATTTTCATGTGTAAGAAGAAAGAAACCTTGAAAGCTACCCACAAGCGATGAAGAAATTCAAAATGAGAAGAGTCAAACCATTCTCAAGATTAGATCGGCCAGGGAAGCGAGGTTTGTCAATGGAATAATAACTTCGATATGTATTGAAAATGGTATTACTCAAGAACTATCTGTGTGCAAGGGACTCCATAGAAGAATGGAGTTGCGAGAAGAAGGAACAAAACTCTCAAAAGCGACAAGGACCATGTTAGCTAAGCGGAAGTGCTAAAAGATTTTGGTGAAGCAATAAACACGGCATTTATACTCAGAAATAGATGCATGATAAACAGTACAGTGACAAAGACTCCTATGAGATTTGGATGGAGAGAAAGCCAAATGTTGCATATTTTTAAAATATTTAGATCAAATGCTTCATCATGATAATAAAAAGACAATTTAAAGGCTTTTGATGCTAAAGTTGATGAAGGTATCTTCTTAAGAAACTGTTTGAAAGTAAAGCCTATAAAAGTGCTCAACAAGAGGACAATGGTTACGAAGAGTCCATCCGTGTGGTGTTTGATGACCCAGGTAAATGAAGAAGACATTGAAGAGTTAGGCGACAAGCTGGTAGATAATCGACCAGCCACCATGCGGGAGAAGTCCCTATGTTGGGTAGAAGCTGGAGCAGTGCTAAGATGAAGAAGAGATAATGAATCTCAAAGGCAATGGACAATTTGCGGCTAAGTGATAATGAGAGAGAAAACTCAAGATAACACGGTACAAGGCAGTTTGAATCGGCTAATTTACTCAACGATGTGAGATGGTGAGAGACCATCCACGGACCTAATCATTGGAGATGTAAGAGAAGGTGTAAGAACTAGATCGAGCTCAACAGAAAGCTATGTTCACTTGTTTTATCTCACAAATAGAGCCAAAAGATGTCACAAGCATTGGATGACACACATTGGATTCAAGCCATGCGAAAGAAGTGAATCGGTTTGAAAGAAACAAAGTGTAGGAATTGGTTCAAGAGCTACCCATCAAAATGTTATTGGCACAAAATGGGTGTTCAGAAACAAGATGAATGAGGAAGGTTGTGTGGTAACAAACAAGGTAAGATTAGTAGCCAAAGGGTATTGCCAAGAGAAAGAAGGAATAGATTTTGATGAAACTTTTGCCTGTTGCAAGATTAGAAGCAATAAGGATGTTTCTTGCCTATCTTTTGCACACAGAACTTCATTGTATATCAAATGGATGTAAAAAAGTGCATTCTTGAATGGATTATTGGAAGAAGAAGTATATGTTGAACAACTGGAGGATTTGAGCAAAAGACTCTTGGAGATAAAAATTCTTCTGAAGCTCAAAAAGCTCTATATGGATTGGAAAACGAGGCACCAAGAGCATGATATGATACATTATCTCAATTCTGGCCCGAAACGGATTCACAAAAGGCAAAGTAGATAGAACACTCTTGAGAATTCAAGATGAGAAGAGTATCTTTGTATTCAAATTTATGTGGATGACATCATTTTTAGATCCATAAACAAAATTTGTGTGATAAATTCTAAAACTGTCTGAAACAAATTTGAAATGAGCATGATGGGAGAAGTGGCATTCTTCCTGGGACTCCAAGTAAAGCATTTGAAGGATGGAACCTTCATAAGTCGGACAAAGTACACCAGGAGAATTAATGAAGAAATTTGGTATGAAAGAAATCTTACAGCGAAAATACCAATGAATACATCGATCAAAATGGATATGGATGCGGATGGCAAGCACAGCTGGATCAAACAAGATCTGAGCACTCATTGGATCAGCTCTATCTCACGGCAAAGTAGGCGGACATCACCTTTCTTTGTAGGTGTATGTACAAGATTTCAATCTCTTAAAGGGAAGCGAAGTTGGCTTATGGTATCCAAAGGAAGGTGGATCCAAGCTAATTGGTTATTGATTAAATTATCTTTGGATGTAAGTTGACATAAAGAAATTACGCCGGTACATGTCAAATGCTTGGAAATAGGTTAATTTCTGGTTTCAACGAGAAGCAAAATTCAATAGCCACATCCCGCAGTGACGAGAATACATAAATTGCGGCCGGTATTGTTATTAAATCTTATGGATGAGACAACAAGCGAGAGATTATGATGTTGAAGAAAAAAAGATTCCAATTATGTGTGAAAACACAAGTCTTTATTGCAATCACTCAAAATCTGTTTACACTCAAGAACAAAACACATTGATGTCGGATACCATTTCATAGAGACCATGTTGAAAGAAGGACATCACGCTTGATAAATCTCAGCGATAAGCGATTAGGTGATATATTCACAAAACCATTATGTGAATCAAGATTTGAAGAACTCAAGCATGAATTAGGGTTAATTGAGATGAGTTGACACTCGGAAGACTCGAAAGAAAAGAGATGGAACATGAAAAGATGGAAAAAGAGCGGAGCTCTTGGAAGCGACTAAGTGAATCGGCCCGTGTCGAAAAGTGTTTGCAGCGAGTTGGTGGGCGGTGAGTCGCGATGTGAATGGAGAAAGAAGAGTTGAATCGGCTAAGAAGCAAGGTGAGTCACTTATGAGCAAAAGTGACAAAAGCGCAATCGTTTACGCTAAAAAGCGGGAATGTTTTTAAGAATAAGCGTCGGCATAATTATGGCGTGTCTGGTCAAAAGCATACCAAACTTATGATTGGATATAAATCTTTCTTTGCATTAAATGCGAGAAATTAAATCTTGTCGGCGTGCAACATACGGTAGTAGATCTTGATCAAATTTCAAAAACCATCCATGATCTTCTGCATAACCCATATATATACCATTTTAATCGACTTTTCTCTCACTTTACCAAGAAGCTGTTCATCTCTCAAAAGCAAAGAAAAGAAGTTTTCTCTCGAAACCTTACAAACCTTCAAAGCTTATTTTCAAAGTTTAGTTTGGTAAATCTTGAAGAAATGGCATCTCTTTACGATTTTGTCAAGATGGGAAAACAAATCCACGGGGTCTACTATGGATTTGAAGGTCTAATCAAAAGGTCGAGCGAAACCCTTGTGAAGAAAATAAACGAGAAGTTGGAAAAATCTGGGCTTTGAAACCTTTTCTCACGATGGAGTTTCGGATGACCTCGTGGAAGAGGTGGCGCGGAGTTATATGTGAGGCAGCTGAAGTTCCGACGAGGAGCATCAAATCCTATGTTCACGGGAAGGAAGTCAAAATGGCTGCCAAGGATTTGGCGAAACCTTTGCTTCTTACTGCGGTGAAGGAGTGCCGAGATCTCTGACGGATGTAAATCGTTTTATTTGCATGGAAGGAAGTAGCCAAACACGAATGTCTTTGCAAGGTTATCTCTGGTGATAAGATAAGAAGGCTGGCTTTGAAGGAGGATTACCACCAAGCTTGGATATTGTTGCCAAATGCATAGATTTCAAGTTTGGAAGCTTGTCCCGTCCAAAACCAAGTTGATCGTGATGGCTGCGGTCATGGAGAGAGAAGAAGGTGAGTAGTGCGAGGTTTGTATCGACGGACTCTTGCGAAATATTGGAATAAATCCTTGAGGAGGATGGTTAGTTTTGGAGGATCTTTGGGATGTGGCACTGGTGATTGGCGGGATGATGGAAGTGCACGGGAGTCCCTCTTCGACATGGAAAGGCATTCCATGTAAACAAAGAAAAATGTTCTGTCGAACCTTTCCGACACGAGGAAGAGAAGCGTCCAAGAGAAGGTGAAATCTGAATGAGGGAATCGGTGGCCCTAAAAAAAGCAATTGCCCTCACATCGCTCTCACCCCCAGAAGGTAGCCCTGCCTGTTTACAAAGAAAATTTGTTGCCCTGTGCAAAAGAAAAAGAATCCGCACCTGCCGTGCGGCCAAGGAGTCACCTGCCCTGCGACCCGCGATGGAGAAGGAATCCCCGAATGCCTTCTCCGATTATTAAGAAAATGAGGGTGATAAGCGAGAAGGCGCAGCTCCTCGAGAAAAAGACAATAGCAGGCCCCGCCGGACTCGGAGGCGCATCAGAACTAGAAATTCCCCTCAGTAAGGACCAAAGGAAGACTCTTCAAAGCGATCGAGCTTGAAAAATAATGTGATGCCACTCAGTGTTGGAGCAATCCATGGAGACAAGCGGAGAAGTAGTCTCCTGAAATTATTGGTGAAATAGCCAAGTCTGTGAAAATCAATCAAAAAGGAAAGCCTGACACAAGCTGTCGAGCAGTTTGAGCGCAAAGGTAGGCGACAAAGTCAACTCACTGTCGGCCAGAAGTCGTATCGACTGCGACATACGGCTGAGGATGTTGAAAGCGGCAAATCTGCTACCTTCAATCCACGAGCGAGGACAACAAAGGAGATAATGATGAAGAAGATGATGGCGTGATGATCCATCCCCCCCATATCGGACATCCAAAATCGTCCTCACGAGAATGGAGGAAGTGGAAGTTGAGTCGATCGAGGAACAATTCCAAAAACCCAGTTTATTGAAGAAGAAGAATAAGTTGAATTTCCTCGGTTTGACCACGATGGTCAAAACCCCGGATGAAAAAGCGCAAAGATATCCTGCGGATCTTCAAAAACAAAGAGAAGGAGGCTGGGAGAGGAAGGAAGCTCGTGAAAGCGATATCTGCCCTCTAGCTGGAACCCGGATCGCAGTCATACTCATCCACCTTGATATCTTCGAGGAGCGATGAGGATCACGGACCCTGCTTTGCTCTTGAAGTGGAGATCACGGCAGCCGTAAAGGGAATCGAGGATCTACTACGAACAACGGTGATGAAGGCCCCAGGTCTTCCGAATCCGCGGTTGGAGATTGATCTATGGGAGTGGTGCGGCCAGTGCAACCCGTTGTTGCTCTTTACCACTTCCCGGCTCACTCGGATGAAGGCGTTAAGAAATGGCGATGGCCCAGGAAGTGGGGACCCATCGAGTTGTAGGTCCCAAGGGTGTGAGTGTAAGGTTTAGAAGGGGTTGAATAAGCACCAACACCGATTTAGTCCTTTTAAAATGTTCGGAAGTTAATCTTCTGGGTGAGTCACGATGGACAACTAAGTTAGTTAATCGGAGAGTTAGTCACTCAACGGATTTCCATGGTGGTGATTGATAGAATAACTCAATTTGTTTTGACTAAAAACAACTCATTGTGATATGTTTTTCAATGGAAGACTTAACCCTTGAATTTGGTTAAGTTTGTTTTAATACTTAGTTTTTAGCACTTTAGTTAATTATCAATTGGATAGCAAATATTAGTGAATCTGAAAGTACTATCACGAGGAATTAAAGTCTTTGAAATGTAAATGACACAATAAGGTTTTATAGAGGTTCGAAGATGGGGTAATTCTTCTACTCCTCTCTTACTCCAACTCTGGAGGAATCCAAAGCAAGTATTGATCAATATCTGAGTGGTTAACGAGTCTGATACAGTCGCGATCACACCTGGCCCGGCTTGATCTTTGGGACTTCGGTCTGGAGATGCCTTGGTCACACTGCGGCTTCTCGTTCGGCTCGGCTTCTTCACCGGCCCGGTACGCACTGCTTGCTAACTCTGACCCACTTGCTCAAGCTCCTTGGATTTGATCAAGCCACTCCAAAAACTTGAGGCGGTTCAACCTTGAACAGCTACACAATCTGATCTACGTGTAATGTAGACCCGGATTTTCAAATGTTTCCTCTTCAAGCTGATAGAAGTTGTCTTTCCTTCACCAGTGAGTGTTGGATTGATTTCTTCCGTAATGTAGGCTTGAGGATTGATCTTGAATGACTTGAGAATATTTTTGGTTAGAGTTCAAATGTTAGCTTGAATGTTAGTAGTTCAGGTTGTCAAAATAACCTTTTCTCAAATAAACTCCTCGGCCTTTTATAGTGTTCTTTTGAAAATTTGCCCGTTGAAGAGATAAAGCTTATTTTCAAAAGACAATGACTCGTGGTGGTTAACTTGTCTTGTTGCGATCCTTGGAATTCGTTTCCTCGTATGAGCGATTCTTGACTTTGGAGTTACGACACGGTCGATCTTCCCATTGGTTTATTCCTTTTGCATGTAGGACTAAGCACTTCAAGAAAGGTAGTATGGAGGTATTCTTGTTTAAGTAATTCTCTTGATTTACTGCGGATCTCTTTCGATTATCTCGACTTATTTGCATTTTCTTAATTTCCCAGGTGACTTGGTCGACTTCGATCGATTAGATGACTCTTGTCACTTCAACTTGAAGCATGGCTATCTTGAGTTGAGTTGAGCGATCACTTCACTCAGTACATCTTGGTAGCTCTCTTGATCAGTTCTGTCTTCTCTTTTTGCTACACTCAGTGCCTCACAACGGAGTTTTCCTTCTAGTCTCGATTTGTCTTCTTGCATGTTCGGGCATAAGCGACTTAACTTCATTTCGACCATTACCTATCATTCAATGCACGATTTACAACAAAAATAGGGTGCCAACTTTCTATTCTAAGTTTTACATGGCATTCATCAAAATCTAAAAATAATTTCCCAACAATTTCCCCCTTTTGATGATGCCAAAACTTAAAACATTCATCAATAAAAGTAAGCAACAAAGATCTTTGCGACAATGCGGGAATCACGGAATGTATCGTAGAATCAATCTTTTATTGATCATAACATTCTTGTTCTTTATATAACTGTTTACAAAGGTGTATCGGAGCTTAAATGGAACTTAAAGTAACTATGTTGTTCTACATCTACACAAGTATAGAGAATTATGCGATTTTATTCGATGTCGGAAAACACATAAAATGTATTTACATTGTAAAATACATGAAGGAGTGAGCGAGTAACACTTCATCTCCTTGCTGCCTCCTTCTTTATCTTCTTGACTCTGTCATCTTGACCTTTTTCTTTTCTTCTCATCTTGGTGACTTCTTTTTCTCATCGCCTTAAAGAAAAGCTTCATCTCTTCTCGATCTTTCTTTCGCTTTCACTCCCATGAGTTTGTCTTTTATTTTCCTCTTCAATTCTCTTCACATACTCGGCATAGTTCTTAGCCAACACTTGCGGAGTTGGCTACTTCGTCAAATCGGCTGATAGATCCTCCTTTCTTGCTTTGGATCTATGTACTCAATGTTTTTGAGGCGAGTCTGGAGTGCGAAGCCTCTTCCTCCACAGCTCTTTAACCATTCGCTCTTGCCTGGGCGTGTATTGTCTTGGGGCACTTATTTTCAATGAGTGACTAGAAGAGTGACCCAATGAGTATTGATGGTCTGCTTTGCTGTCGGCTTCTTCACATAGTTTGAGACCTTTTTCCGATACAAGTCCCAGGCTTGAGCCATGGACATATTTGCGAAGTAACCTTCATATCGCGAGCATCTTGAATTCATCAACAAATCTTGCTTCGGTTCTGCGTACGAAATGGCATAAGTGTCTGTCTGTTGGAATGCCTCCATGTTGTTTGAGAATGTTCATAACTCACATCTATCTTTCCTTCCACTTCCTTCATACCTGCTTCATTGTCTTTCTCTTTTCATCCATGCGTGGATGCTGCAGTGTTGGAGTATGGCGATCGGTGTGGGAGTTCTTGATAATATCCGGTACAATGACAAAGGAACCTTGTTGGGGGGTTTTAGCAATCATCAAGGTCAAATCTTTCGAACTTCCCCCTCCATGATTTTCATTTCTTCTCTCTTATTACTTCTCAGTTGTCTTTCCTTATAGCCGTCATCACCATCTCGAGATCCGCCCGAGCGCCTTTAGGTATTCCTCTTCCGCACTGGCATCATCAAAGAGAGAGATGAACCCACCACAAACAAGCTAGCAAGCATGAAGTCTAGTACGGTGATGGTGAGTTAACCTTGGTCTGGCTGCGGGTATCTTTGCTTGTGAGTCGAAGCAGTGGCGTTGGATTAGTTTACCAACTTAAGTCTCGACCGTAGGAAGGTGAACTTTCGATCCATGTTCTCCTCTCTACGGCATGAGCTCTTTCTTATTATATTCATAGACATCTTTATCTCTTTGGTGTGAGATTCATGCATTTGTTCGATGTGATCTTGCATTTTTATCTTTGCATCGGCATTTTAAGCCATGAATGCTGACATTGAAGCAACTTGTTGAATAATAAAATCATTCCCCTGGCCTTGTTCCACGCTTGTTGCCCACCATTCCCCGGATCCCCTACGCCTCGCGGTCGCCAAAGTAAGGTTAGGCGTCTGTTATCCAAATCTCATGTCGGTGAAAAAGGGCTGGTGCCTCTCCATCTTTTCAATCTAAGCCAAATAGGGCTTTGAAAACTTCCAGAACCTCGGTTTTCACTTCTATATCTCGGCTAGCGGCCAAGCAACGTCAAAGTCGTAGTCTGTGGAGCAGTAAGGTATACGTGGGGTCGCAGGATCGAGGTTTATGGAGAGCACTCTCGATCTCTCTAAGCTGGTTCCTTGAGGGTCGGTACCTCGAGAGAGAAGGATATGATTCTACAAAAAAAGGATCATCGAACCTTATTGGAATCTGCTCAATGACAATTGGTACTCGTGAAGTCACCTGGTCGAACCTGCTGCGGCAGGGCTGCGACGGACTCTGTTTTGGTACGTGGTCTGGCAATACGTAAC